>WNWK01004921.1:0-66276 GCA_009830355.1 Cherax destructor
CTTTTTTTGCAATAAATACTCACTTTCTTCCACATTAGGTCTACAAATATTTTAAGGTAAGAAAGAGGTATTTATGTGTATTTTATTTTTTATTGTTTTCTGTAATATGTAAGAGTTTTTAAATTAAAACAAAGTTATCAAGGGGAGTTTTTTTATTTATTTTCTTTTTTCTAATATACATATTTAATTCACCTTTTGGGCACGTTCGGGGTGGAGATAGTATACCAGAGGGAGAAGACAGCAGTGTCTCAGTATGATGTGCTCATGGTGTGTTTTTCCCCCCAAGGTAAATACATTTTTATTTCCCCCTAAATACATTTTAAAAAACCAGACCTTTTTTAGTTATAGATACAGTGGGAGAAAAAGGTAGATGGGATACAAGGAAAATAGAATCAGTAAGTAAAAGAGAGGTGAAGGTTTATAAACAAAAGAGGAGGCAGTTAGGGTAAGATATAAACAACTATTGGAGGATAGAGGGGCTAGTGAGAGGTAGGCAAGGGGGTCAAAAATGTAGGGGGTAGATTTAAAAATGTAGTGTTAGAGTGTTCAAGAAGTTTGTGGTTAAGGCGAGTGGGTGCGGGGGGGAAGAGGAGCGATTTGGAATGATGATGTAAAGAGAGATAAGGAGAAAAATTTAGCATATGAGGGGTTTTTTACAAAGTAGAAGTGATAAGGGAGGGAAGAGATATGGAGAAAAAAAGAGAGGTTAAAAGAGTGGTGAAGCAATGTAAAAGAGAGCAGATGAGAGGGGGGGAGATGTTATCAGAAAATTTTTGGAAAAAAAAAAAATTTTTGGGAATGAGATTAATAAGTTGGGGGAAGTTTAGAGAACAAATGGTTTTAAAAGTTAAAAATAGGAGAGGAGAGTTATTAAATGGAGATTAGAGGATCGGAAGATGGAGAAATTTTTTGAGGATTTGTTAAATGTTGATGAAGACAGGGGGAAACTGTGATTTCGTGTAGGGCAAGGGGGAATAACATCTTGTAGGAGGTGGAAGAGCCAGTTGGGGTGAAAGTTCGGGGGGCAGTGGGTAGAATGAAAGGGGGGAAGGCAGCTGGGGTTGATGGGATAAAGATAGAAATGTTTGGGGAGGGGGGATAAAATTTGGAGTGGTTGTGCTATTATTTAATAAATGTAGGGGAAGAGGGTGGTACCTAGGGATTGGCAGAGAGCTTTATTTTTCCTTTGTATAAAGGCAAAGGGGACAAAAGAGAGTGAAAAAATTATGGGGGAATAAGTCTGTTGAGTGTACCTGGTAAAGTGTATGGTAGAGTTATTATTGAAAGAATTAAGAGTAAAACAGAAAGCAGGATAGCAGATGAACAAGGGGGCTTTAGGAAAGGTAGGGGGTTTTAAAGACCAAGTGTTTACAGTGAAACATATAGGTGAACAGTTTTTGGATAAGGGTAAAGATGTTTTTTTTTTATGGATTTGGAAAAGGCAAAGGATGGGGAGATAGGGGGCAATGTGGCAGAGGGCCAGGTGTAGGGAATAGGAGGAAGGTTACTGAAAGCAGTGAAGATTTTTTTGAGGATAGTGGGGGGCTCAGGTTAGATGTGTAGGGGGGAAAGGGGGCCCTTTTTCCCCGGGAAAGTGGGCCTTAGACGGAGTGTGATGTCACCGTGGTTGTTCAATATATTTATAGATGGGGTGGGAGAAGGGAATGCGGGGGTCTTGGCAAGAGGTGTTGGGCTAAAGAAAAGAAGCAAATACAAAGGGGAGGTCACAGTTGTTTTTTGCTGATGACACTGTGCTTTTGGGAGATTCTGAAGAGAAGCTGCAGAGGTTGGTGGATAAATTTTGGGTAGGGTTTTAAAAGAAGAAAATTAAAAGTGAATATAGGAAAGAGTAAGGTGATGAGGATAAAAAAAAGAATAGGTGATTTTAAAGTTTGGGATATCAGTTTGGGAGGGAGGGGTATGGAGGAGGTGAAGGGTTTCAGATTTTTGGGAGTGGACATGTGGGGCGGATGGGTCTATGAAGGATGAGGTGAATCATAGAATTGATGGGGGGAAAAGGGTGAGTGGAGCACTTGGGAGTCTGTGGAGACAAAAAAACCTTGTCCATGGAAGAAAGGGGGAAATGTATGAGAGTATAGTTATACCAACGCTCTTATAGGGGTGTGAAGCATGGGTGATGAATGTTGCAACGAGGAGAAGACGGGAGGCAGGGGGGATGTCATGTCTGAGGTCAATGTGTGGTGTGAATATAATGCAGAAAATTTGGGAGTTTGGAAATTAGGGGAGGTGCGGGATTCCCAAAAACCGATTGTCCAGAGAGCTGAGGGGGGGTTTGGGAGGTGGTTTGGACATGTAGAGAGAATGGAACGAGACAGAGTGACTTCGAGATTTAAAATCTGTAGTGGAGGGAAGGCTGGGGTCGGCCTGGGAAAAGGGTTTGGGAGGGGGGGGGTAAAGGAAGTTTTGTGTGCGAGGGGTTTGGGCCCTTCCAGCAAGCATGGGGAGCGTATTTGATGGGAGTGAATGGAGGCATATGGTTTTAATACTTGACGGCTGTTGGAGGGGTGAGCAAAGTAACATTTATGAAGGGTTTTGGGGAAACCGGCAGGCCGGACTTGAGTTCTGGAGAGGGAAAAGTCAGTGCCGGCACTTGAAGGAGGGGTGTTAATGTTGCAGTTTTATAACTGTAGTGTAAAGCACCCTTCCAAGACAGTGATGGAGTGAATGATGATGAAAAGTTTTTTTTTTTCGCCACCCTGCCTTGGTGGGAATGGGCCGATGTGTTAAAAAAAAAAAAAAAAAAAAAAAAACAGTTTATTTCTTTACATTCTTTTTTTATGTTTTATTATTTTTTAACAATATTTTTATTTATAAATACATTTTTCATTTAAACCTGTAAAAAAAAACTTGGGGTAGTTTTTTGGGGTCGGGGAAGGATTAATGGCATTTCAATTAATTTCAATGGGGAAAAATTGATTTGATATACGAGGGGTTTGGAGTTACGAGCTGGGTAAAGGAACAAATTAAACTCAAGTCAAGGTACCACAGTACAGTGGTACCTCGAGTTACGATGGTCCCCAAAATCGCCCTTTTATGTGTTTTTTTTTTTAAATGTTTTTGTAAGTATATTTTTGGGGGTGTAAAAGGACTAGTCTATTTTACTTATTCCTTATTAGGAAAAATTTCGTTTTGGTAATGGCCCCCTTGGGAACAGCATTCTCAAAACCAAAAATATCAAACCCCCGGGGTACCACTGAACTCATTTACTGACGCCTCGGACTTACAATAGGCTTTTGACCAGTATGCATACCTAAATAATGTTTTTTAGAGCGGGGATTTTTTATTTTTTTTATTTCAATATAAAACACTATTGAAAGAAAATTTTAAAAATATACCAGAAATGTTATAGGTGCAAAAGTGACTTTAAAAACAGTATCAATGATTTCAAAACCCCATTTTCCATTATGCTCCTCACTTAGAGATGAATATTTTTACCGACGTGGTTTTGGAACGGAACTCCGTCATTAAGTGAGGAGAGGCTGTATATTACCAAAGGATAATAAAATGTATTTTTAGTGAAGTTTTTATGAACTAAACAATGAAAACACTATTACATTTTATTGTTGATCTAAATTTGGTCTCTACGGTTTTTTTTTTTCAGTGTGTGATTAAGCAAGCCTCAGACATTCGAAAGTCCAGGTCAGGAAACCAAGCCCCTTTCCCAAAATTTGTTATTTCAACAGCAGCGTAATTGAGGGGAAAAACAATTTCTTTATCTTAACTAGCAGACTGACCAGAAATTTTAACATTATGCAATTAAATTTGATTTCTAAAACCATCAAACCAACCATTGCTTGTATTAACCCTTTCAGGGTCGAGACCCTGATCTCAAACTTCTTTTTAGGGTTGAAGGGAAATTTTTTAAAAAAAAATTTCCTTATGAAATTAGAGAGAATTTTTTCAAAAGATAATGAAATCAAAAGTATGAAATTTGATGGAAAACTTATGGAATTAGGCTCTCGAAATTTAGCGGGTTCTACAATATTTACACACGGAATTTTGCCTACTTTGTGCCCTATTTTTTTGGGCCCGTTCCCCCTTTTTTCAGTTGACCAAACTCATAGTTATTTTTACTAGTATTCCTTCTATTCTATTGACTGAGTAAAAAAAACCCATTTCCCTATTTCGACTATCCAGTAAAGTGATCAGGGAAAACGGAATTTTAATTTCCCCCAAAAGGGGGAAATTTTTAAAAATAGGGTCCAGAATAAACAATGAAGACATTCCCGGGGCTACAACACATTTCCTCTGTTCCTTAGTCATGTCTCCAGGCCCATCTTTTTATTACACTTGCTTTCCATTTTTAATTTTTATTTTACAAAAATAGAAGATTTACTGTTATGCAGACTAATGCATTATTGTAATAATTGCATAAATAATGTCATGCATTCCCAAATGTGTATTAGGGCTTTGGGCTGGGCGTGTATTGAATAAGTGACAAATTTTCCCTACTTGGGGCGACAAAATGAAATTTCCACTAATTTGAGCTCAATTTCAAGGTACTTTCAGTCCTGAAACTAATGAAAATTATCTCTATATCTGTAATATAACTTCTATTCTATCAAAGGAGACCAAGAAACCAAGAATACATCCATAAAAAAACCCAAAAAAAATTCACTGCAAAAATTTGTTTTTTAAACTCATGGTCCAAATTTTTTCTTTTGCACTGCGTGCTGCAGGATTTTTTAATATGGTGACACTTTCCACATAGACCCATTCTCTCATATCTAGGGGCCCCAAAATTTTCCTCTCACAGCTTTCCCCGAATGAGCTGAGCCTAGTGTTTTGCTACAGGGCCAACACTAACTTCAGAGCCATTATGTACCGAGACTGACACCCCCAAAAAAGTTAAAAGTTTCTTCAGTTTCCACATGAATTGTTTTTTTACTGTCGTAAAGACGCTAATGTAATAACAAGACTCTGCCTTTTTGTGCTTGCATTTTTGCGCTATAACTATTCTTCCACTTGTCTATATTTGTCAAGGACAGTTTATCACAATTTAAAATATAATATACATAGTATTGTAAGCAAAAAGATCACAGTAAACAGGTGATATCAAAAATGTAAGAAACCCCCATGAAAAATTTTCGCGTTCCCCATTTCAAGGAACAAAAAATGACAAGAAGGGCTTTTTAAAAAGGGGGAGAAATAATTCTTCCCTAACACATTAACACCACAGTGAACAACGCCCCCCACCCGTGAAGAGGGAAATAAGGGGAAATTTCCTTTCCCAAAAAATTAAAATTAGTCCAAATTTTTCATTCCTTCCCAAATTTTTTTAATTATAATGAATTCCCCTTTATAAAACCAAAAAAAAATTTTCATATTTTTTCCTTAATGAAACATGATTTTTTTTATAACCTTAACCCTAAATTTTTCAGTTTTTGCCCCCCTTGGTTGTCTTTTACATGAATAAAATCATTTTTGTCCAGCCCTGCATTTTTGGGGTTTTACCTTTGTTCAAAATTTTTTTTTCATTTGACCCATTAACCCTTTTTCGGGGAAAATTTTTCCCGGGAAATTTGGGGCACATGGCCAAAACATTTTGGGGGGGAAATTTTTTTTCAAAAGTCTTTTTTTCTGTATCAAGATTTTTAAATACCACTTTGGGTATTAAAATTTTAACCAAAATATGTTGGTTCTCCCTTTTCCATGAAAAAATTTTGGGTTTATATGCCTTCCTTTTTTAAAAAAATTTTAATATCAAAGTGGTATTTAAAAATCTTGATACAGTAAAAAAACTTTTGATAAAAATTTCCCCCCAAAGCTGGGCGGATGTGTTTTATAAGATTCCCCCGTTAAATTTATAAAGTTTATTATGGTCAAAAATGGTAAAAAATCTTGAACTAAGATTAAAACAACATAAATATAAAACATTAGAACTGGACAAGATTCTAATGCTCTATTTATTCATTGGGGACTTTAACCAAACCAATTGATTTTCAAAATGCTGAGAAGGTTGTATCAAGCAAGTCCATGGTTGAGAGGAATATAATAGAATCATGTTTCATTAAAAGCAGTTTTGAAAATAATATGAATATTTCTTTGGTTTATAAAAATTTGGGATTCATTTATAATTAATAAAATTTGGGAAGAATTTAATGATAAATTGGACTAATCGAATTTTGGGAAGAGTTTCAGGTCCTTTCTTATGTTCCTCTTCACAGAGTCGTGCGATTTACGTTTACTGTGGGGTGTTGTCTTTGTTAGTGTGATGTGACTGTGAGGTGTATTCTCCCCCTTTATAAGCCTTCTTGTCATGTTTCCTTTTATATTTCCTTGATAATGTGGGGAGTCACAAAAGCGCTTGGAATTCTTCTTTTTTTTCATAGTGGTTGTCTTGCATATAGTATTGTAAATATGTATATGATAAGCTGAAACACGTTTTTACATGACAACAGGCAGAGCCATTGACAACTGGGCTAGTGAAATACGAGCAGCAGGAGCAAGTGGGGTGGGCAGTAAACTCATGCTAACTGAATTTTGACTCTTATTTAATAAGGTCAGGTAATATTTTAAAACTTGTACTAAATAAAATTTTTTGTGCTATTCAGATTTGTACTAATCACTGCTTTGCTGTATAAACCATTGTGTTCATTACACAAATAACCCACACATAGGAGAGAGGAGCTTAGGGCGATGTTTCGGTCCAACTTGGACCATTTAAAAAATCACACTCACGTGACTTTGTACAGTGGCCCCCAGTTTCGTAAACCCCGGAAATCGTACATTTATGTAAGTATAATATTGTAAGTGCTTGTGGAAAAGTTTTTTTGGGGGGTCTGAAATAGACTAACCTACGTGACATTTTTCCTTGGGGAGTAAATTCGTTCTTAATGGCACTTGAGCAGACTTCAGGGTGAATTTTTTTACAAACTGGGGGGTCCACTTTTAATGGTCCAAGTCGGCCCAAAAACGTCGGGAAAGTTCCGCCTCCTTTTGTGCGGGTTATTTGTGTATTGTTCCAGTCACGGTTTGTCCCTTTTTTATTTATTGTGTTCATATTTGCCAACACCTCTGCCTGTCTTTCAGTGTAGATGTCCTATCTGTTACCCCTGATTTTAGCTCTTTTTGGCCCCTACAGGTTTAGTACAGTCAGCAATAAAATAACAATGTACTACTCTTATTCATATATTTGTTGCAATACTGTATTTTAATTTACCAAAAATCCACTATAAATGCTTGTCTTGAGTTTGTTTTGTGATTTTGTTTTTAAAAAACATTTTTACTACTTACTTTTCTGATTTATAGTATTTTTTTTAAGTACAGTGGACCCTTGAAAATCGTGGGTTAATCCGTTCCTGAGAGTCCGCCCATTTTCAAAAAGGACGATTTTCAAAACCCTTTTCCCCCCTAAGAAATAATGTAAAAACAAATTAATCCGTTCCAGACATCCAAAAGTATTTAAAAAAAATTTTTTTACATAAAATGTACATTTATCTAAAAGAAAACAATGAGGCATGAAATATAAAAAAGTAATAACTTGACACTTACCTTTATTGAAGAGTTGTTGATTTTGGAAGACAGGAGGAGGGTAGAGGGTAAATTTAAAAATTCCCTTCCATAGACTTCAAGTACCAAGTCCTTTTCGGGGTTTCTTCCCCTTTTTTGTCTTTTACTTCCACAGTACATTCATTACTTACTTTTAAAAAATTTTTTTAGTCTTAATGTAGGGAGAGAGGGTGTAGTATTTTTTGTAGGAATTCAGGGGGTAGGTAGCCTGTAGACGTAGGTACACGTATGAGCCCCCACCAGGGGGTTCCACTCAGCCATATTATTACACTACACAGCCATATTATTTCACTACACAGCCATATTATTACACTACACAGCCATATATTACTTTTCAGCCTATTTAATCACAGCAATATTTAATCCACTATATTACATAACAGCCAAATATTAAACAAAGCATTTTATTTACACTACACGCCAATTTTACAAAAGTTTTTCCTAACAGCCATAAAAACAGAATTTTTCTCCACCAATTATTACACTACAAGCATATTATTAACTTTACAATATTTTCTAAGCATTTTATTTAACAGCAATTCTATTACATTTTAACAAAATACCTTTAGATGTAAGTAAGTTTATTAAGGTATACACAAATACATTTAACTTATCATCATAGAGCATATGTTGAGCTTGATACCCGTGGGAAGATGCTATTTTTGAATTCCGCCTTTTGGGGGAAAAAACTTGGGGTTAATTTTTAATTGCCTGGTGTGATAAAACCCAAAAATGTGGTTTTGGGAAGTACCCTGCCTGGTGTGGGGAAGTACCCTGCCGGGTGTGGGGAAGTACTTGCCTGGTGTGGGAAGACCCTGCCGGGTTTGTTTGGGGAAGTACCCTGCCTGGTGTGGGGAAGTACTTTGCCTGGTGTGGGGAAGTACCCTGTCTGGTGTGTTCTTTCTTGAATTCTATTGTGTTTCTCGATTCTTTAGAAAAAGAGCTGGCACTAGGAGCTTTCTTTGGGTCCATGGTGGCTTATTTAGCAGTTGCAAGCACTAAAACGAATGGAATAATGACAAAATGTATGGTATGAATGCGTGGGTGGGGGTCCTTGCTGGTAAACAATGGCACACTGCCCTCAATGTGGTGTTTATGTGCCCAGGCGGCGGGGAAACCACCCGGACGTGTTTCAGACCACCGTTGATTTCAAGGAAATGGACGTTTTTCAAGTCATTTTTGGGAAAAAGTGGACGATTTTAAAACCCCCGATTTTCAAGGGTCCACTGTACGGGTAGTATTAAAACAGGTTAGACAAATATTTCTGTAGGGGTTGGAAAAAAGAGAAGGCCTGTAGCAGTGTTCCACATCTACGATGCGCTTGTGTGGTATTAGCAGGAGGGTTTTTTGGATGGTGGGTTTTTAATGTTTTCAGGAGGATTCTTGCTAAGACTTCAGAGATGGTGAAGCTCCTTTTTATTTTGTTTAATTGTGTTAGAAACAGCAAAAAGTGCTGATTCAAGGCACTTGCATCTGCGGAAATCAGTTTTTTGATTACTAATCGGGGTCTTTAATTTTTTAAGAGATGTTTGGGGGGAATTTCGGTGTTGTACGGGGGGCGTTGTTCAGGTTATCATTCCTACATGCACTAATGTGTTCTTTGAGGCGTGTTTCGGGTTTTTTCCCGTTTCTCCTAAAAAAATCTTGTCGCAGCCTCCACAGCGTTGACTGGTTCATGGTGTTTTTTTGTCCTGGTTAGATCCTTTATAGAAAAGCTGGAAGCGATGGCGACTCTGGTGTTAGATTTGGGTACAGTGGCCCCTTTTGTTAAAAAATTCCATTAAAAAGTTTGGGGAAAACGAAAGCTTTTTTTGTAAGGTTAGAAAAAAAATTCCTCGGTTACGAAAGGTTTTAACAGGTCCGCCTGCTCCGCGCAAGTGCAGGACGCCAAATTTTTACCATTGGGGGGAATTTTTAACCTAGCCCCTTTTCAAAGATTCACAATATTTTGGTGTCTTTTTTGGTGGTTTAGTGATTGTCACTGTCAAATAAGTCACCATGGGCCAAAAAGGTTCCCCTAGGGGCCCCCCCTTTTGGGTAAAGAAAGTGAGGAACACCATCAACTGAAGAAGGAAATCAAAAAAAAATATGAGAGGGTTTTACATCTGAGTTTTTCCCCAGGATGAAAAAAAACTCCATCTACTATCGGCACTATCCTGGCACAAAAAAAATGAGAAAAAAGGAAGCTAATGTTGAAAAGGGGTTAATTTGTTAACGAAAAAAAAGATCGAAAACAGTGGATGAGGTAGAGAAGTTGTTGTTGGTGTGGATCAATGAAAAACAGTTAGCAGGTGATAGTATTTCTATGGCGATAATTTGGAAAAGGAAAAGGGAAGTTGCACGTAGATCTTGTGAAGACAATGCCTGGAACCAGTGGTGAGGCGATTTGATTTTAAAGCCAGCAAAGGCTTGTTTGAGAAGTTTAAGAAATGTGGGGGCATACACAATGATGTGAGGCATGGTGAGGCAGCCAGCTCAGACAAACGGCAGCTGAAAAGTTTGTGCAGGAATTGGGGGTTCAAAATTGAAATTCCCCCCCAACAAGTGTTTAATTGTGATGAAACAGGCCTGTTTTGGAAAATGTTGTTTTAGATATTGGGCATCGGGGAACAGCCTGGGGTTGGAGGTGAGTGGTGAGGATGTGAAAGAGTTGGTGGAGGACCACAGGGTAGAGCTAACAACTGAAGAGCTGCAAGAGCTTCATCTGGAACAGCAACAGACCACATGGGGTTATTGCTTCCGGAGGAGAGAGAGAGAGAAATAAAGGTGCCATCTTCAAAAGATTAAGGAAATGTGTTCTATGTAAAAGGTTGCAGACATTTGTTGAAGGATACCACCCTGAGCAAGCTGAAATGAGACTTCTGTGCAACCACTTCAGTGACAGAGCCATATTGTACTTAGAAAAGTGTTGAAGAGTCGCCAGAAACAGAGGACTGTGGACAGTTATTAAAAGGCGGCAGTACCTCAAGCTGGTCCTATGGCATTAAAAGACCAAAAGGGAAAACCCCTTGTTACCTAAAGTCCTTTTGGAGGGGATTTCCCTTCAACCATTAACACCCTGCCCCTGTCAGCAACTCTACCTTCCAGATGCCTGCAACTCTTCAATAAAGGTAAGTAAATGTTATTGTTTTTTTTTTTTGGGGATCATTTTTTGTGGAACAATTAATTGTATTTACATTATTTTTATGGGAAATAAGGTTTCAGATTATGAAGATTCAGATTAAGTAAGGGTCCTGGACCGGATTAATTTCGTTAACCGAGGGCCCCCTGAAGTGGACCCTCGGTTAAAACCAAATCGTACATTTTGTAAGTATAATATTGTAAAGTGGGGAAATGTATTTTTGGGGGTCTGAAATAACTCCCTGACATTATTTCTTAAGGAAGTAAATTCCTTAGTAATGGGCACTTGGCAGGCTTCTGGGATGAAGTTTTCGTTAACCGAGGTCCACTGTACTTTAGAAATTTGATGCAACCTGGCTGTTGGGAAGAATTATAACTATGTTTGGAGTGGTGTTGGTGCATGGATAATTAATGATCTGAAGAGCTCCTTCTTGCATTTGGGTGAAAAAGGAAGGAAAATGTAAATTAGTGAAGGTTTGGTCTTAGGTTTGGTCTTAGTATCTTGCTGGAATAAAAGTGTGTGAGATCATTTTTATTTGTAGGTTTCTTTGAAATCTTAGGTTGTTATCTGCTTTGTGGATGAGGACGTCTAGAAAGAGTAGCTTGTCATTGGACTCTTCTTCTAGTGTAAACTGGACGCGGGTTAACTGCGTTGAGCCCCTTTCTGAAAATTCCGTACATCAGACGTTTGGGAGTTATTACGAGGACGTGTCCCGTCCCAAGTGCGCTTAGAGGGTGATGTTGGTGAAGTGTTCAGCCTCTAAGCAGTTTGGACGTGACTTCCTCTTCCTAAAGTACCTACCACAAGCCATCGATGTTCTACGACGTAAAGTCAATCAGGACCTTAATTCCTCACCTGGAATTTTGTTGACCTTATTGAACTCTGTGTTAATTTCAACTGTTTTCTTTCAATAGCAGGCTCTACAAACAAACATACGGCATGGGAATGGGGTCCCCCATCAGTGCCGTCTTAGCTAACTTGTATATGGAACACCTAGGCGGGGAACAATTTTCTGAGTGGGTGATAGAGGCTAGGACCTTGGGTGGCTTTGAAGAGTGGACAAGTTTTGAGTGGGCTGGGTTTGATTGTTTTTATGGGGTTTGTAGTGTGGATTTGATAAGGACCTGGGGGCCAGTAGGCCTTCTGCAGTGTTCCTCAATTCTTATGTTCTTATGTTATATGTTTAAGACATAAGAACATAGAATGAGGCACTGCAAAGCCTACTGGCCCATAGAAGGCAGGTCCTTATCAAAACCACCACTCCTAAGAATTTACCCTGCTCACAACACCAATAACCCAGCCCCTCCCACTCATATATTTGTCCAATCTCTTTTAAAGCCACCAAGGTCCTACCTCTATCACCTACTGGAAGATTGTTCTAACATCTACAACTCTGTTCGAAAACCAGTACTTGCCTATGTCCTTTCTAAATCTAAATTTATCCAATTTATATTCGTTATTTCTGTATTAAGATACCAAGATGTTGTGTGTCAGACAAAGGATTCTCCTTGTATGGACTGATGAAACCACTGTGTGGCGAAATGTTTCCTCAATAAGATACCCAAGTGTTGCATATGTGTCTAATTTATCAGGACCTTGGGTAGCTTTAAAAAGAGATTGGACAAATATATGAGTCGGAGGAGCATGTATGTACAGTGGTCCCTTGGTTTTCGCCGAAAATTCGTTCCAAAATGCTGCTCAGGTGCCATTACCGAACAAATTTACTTCCTTAAGAAATAATGTCACGTAGGTTAGTCTATTTCAGACCCCCAAAAATACAATTGCAACAGCACTTACGAAAATACACTTACATAAATGTTCGAGTTTGGAGATGCACGAAAACCGAGGGACCACTGTATATGCAATACATGTATGTACAGTGGTCCTTCGTGTTTCAGTTCCTTTTTTTGGTCAATGTTTCCCTCGTGTATCGGTCCGTACCAGACCTGTCTGCCTGCCCGCACTTGCGTGCCTCGCCACGCAGAACGCCAGTCTAGTGTTGTTTACCATTGAGAGAACATTACCCAGCGTGCTCTTCCAAACATTTCACAATAAATTTACTCTGTTTATTGCTGGTTTAGTGATTGTCACTGTGAAATAAGTCACCATGGGTCCAAAGAAGCTTCCTAGTGGCACCCCTATGGTAAAGAAAGTGAGGAACACCATCGAAGTGAAGAAGGAGATTGTAGAAAAATATGAGAGTGGTGTACGTGGGAGTGAGCTTGCCAGGATGTACGGAAAAAACATGTCTACTATCACCTCTATCCAGGCAAAGAGAAAAGAAATCAAGAAAGCTAATGTTGCAAAAGGGGTTGATATGTTCATGAAAAATAGATCAAAAACAGTGGATGAGGTTTAGAAGTTGTTGGGGGTGTGGATCAATGAAAAACAGTTAGCGGGTGATAGTATTTCCATGGCAATAATTTGTGAAAAGGCAAGGCAGTTGCATGCAGATCTTGTCAAGACAATGCTTGGAACCAGTGCTGAGGCGAGTGATTTTAAAGCTAGCAAAGGTTGGTTTGAGAGGTTTAAGGTGGGGATGAGCCGAATCGACCTTTTTTTTATTATGCAAATATTTCAGTGGAAATTTGTCTGTGAATTAAGCAGCATTTGAAACATAGACACTGAGTTTTTAGTGACGTTTTTGCCTTACAGTTATACAGTGGACCCCTGAGTATCGTAATTAATCCGTTCCAGGAGCTATTACTTAAAGCGAAGTTTACGAAATTTGAACCCTTATTTTCCATAAGAAATAATGTAAATACAATTAATCCGTTCCACAAAAAAATATTCACATACTAAATAATTAAAAACAATATATATATATATATATATATATATATATACATTTACTTACCTTTATTGAAGAGTTGCAGGCATCTGGAAGATAGGGATGATGACAGGGGCAGGGTTTTAGTGGTTGGAATTGGAATCCCTCTCCAAAAGGACTTCAGGTAACAAGTCCCTCTCTGGGGTTACTTCCCTTCTTTTTCTTTTAATGCATGCCTGCTACACTCCCTGCATGCCTGCTACACTCCCTGCATGCCTGCTACACTCCCTGCATGCCTGCTACACTCCCTGCATGCATGCTACACTCCCTGCATGCCTGCTACACTCCCTGCATGCCTGCTACACTCCCTGCAAGAATGCTACACTCCCTGCATGAATGCTACACTCCCTGCATGCCTGCAACACTCCCTGCATGAATGCTACACTCCCTGCATGAATGCTACACTCCCTGCATGAATGATACACTCCCTGCATGCCTGCTACACTCGCTGCATGAATGCTACACTCCCTGCATGCCTGCTACACTCCCTGCATGAATGCTAAACTCCCTGCATGAATGCTACACTCCCTGCATGCCTGCTACACTCCCTGCGTGCCTGCTACACTCCCTGCATGCCTGCTACACTCCCTGCATGCCTGCTACACTCCCTGCATGCCTGCTACACTCCCTGCATGCCTGCTACACTCCCTGCATGCTTGCTACACTCCCTGCATGAATGCTACACTCCCTGCATGCCTGCTACACTCCCTGCATGAATGCTACACTCCCTGCATGAATGCTACACTCCCTGCATGCCTGCTACACTCCCTGCATGCCTGCTACACTCCTGCATGAATGCTACACTCCCTGCATGCCTGCTACACTCCCTGCATGAATGCTACACTCCCTGCATGAATGCTACACTCCCTGCATGAATGCTACACTCCCTGCATGCCTGCTACACTCCCTGCATGCCTGCTACACTCCCTGCATGAATGCTACACTCCCTGCATGAATGCTACACTCCCTGCATGAATGCTACACTCCCTGCATGAATGCTACACTCCCTGCATGAATGCTACACTCCCTGCCTTCCTGCTACAATCCCTGCATGAATGCTACACTCCCTGCATGCCTGCTACACTCCCTGCATGAATGCTACACTCCCTGCATGCCTGCTACCACTGGGGTGCCACTAGGAAGCTTCTTTGGACCCATTGTGACTTATTTCACAGTGACAATCACTAAACCACCAAAAAAGACACCAAATATATTGTGAATGTTCGGAAGAGCACGCTGGGTAATGTTCTCTCAGTGGTAAACAACGCTTCACTGGCGGGCGTCCTGCGTCCTGCGCAGGCGCGGAGCAGGCTGACAGGTCTAATACGTTACGAAACACAAGCCAGTTTACAATACACGAAATCGAAAAAAGCTTACGAAACACGATTTTTACGAAATATGAGCCTTACGAAACTCGGGGGGTTATCTGTATAGAAAAAAAAAGCTCTATTTGATAGGGCTTATGGCAATCCCTCTCCTGCAAAATTGGTAAGACATACAATGTTCTAGTTGAAATCAGATGAAAGACGAAGAGTTAGGTTATCCATAACCTAACTCTTCGTCTTCAGTTTGAGCTTTCTGTCAATAGATTGCATTATACAAAATGTTGAAATACGTGTTTTTTTTTTTTTAATTTCGGAAAACAAAAATCACTAACAAGAAACCGTAAAACACAGCAAAATCGCTCTCTAATTCAATGGAACCATCATTCATCAATAACCTACGAAAGAATCATGAAGCTATGATAAATACTATTTGCATGAGAGGGATTATAATGTCAATACATACATAACTTATTCCTGAGATATTGATAATTATGCAAGTGTACAAATCTTAGGTAATCACACGCCACCTTCCAGAGTGCTACATCACACCATGCTTATCGGAGGCTACAAGGCCACTGAGAGACCAGTGCACCGCTCACCCACTCTACTCCTCACAGAAGTTGCCATGCAATGTATTTCAAGTGAAACAATCATAAAAATCGCAATTTTAGGGGTAAAAAAAAAACTGACTAATTGCCAACAAGTCTTTTTGCTGACACCAAGAACAAAAAAAAAATACTTAGAAATATGATAGAAATAAGCAGATTGCATCAACTTGTTGCCAGAATTATGCACAATTTTTTGGTAAGAAAATATTCTTTTCCATAATTTTTCGATTTTAATTTTTTTATAAATCAAACAATGCTCATTTCCCCCTTAAGAAACATAGTGGCATACACAGTGTTGTGAGGCATGGTGAGGCAGCCAGCTCAGACAAATGTGCAGCTGAAAAATTTGTGCAGGAATTCCAGGGGTTTGTAGACACTGAAAAATTTGAACCCCAGCAAGTGTTTAATTGTGATAAAACAGGCTTGTTTTGGAAGAAAATGCCCAACAGGACCTTCATTACTCAGGAGGAAAAGGCACTGCCAGGACACAAGCCTATGAAAGATAGCCTAACTTTTATGCTTTGTGCCAATGCCAGTGGTGATTTCAAAGTGAAGCCTTTACTGGTGTATCACGCAGAAAATCCCAGAGCCTTCAAGAAACACAATGTTAATAGGAATAATTTGTGTGTGCATTGGAAGGCTAACACCAAGGCATGGGTCACTAAGGACTTTTTCGTGGAATGGTTCACTGGAGTGTTTAGCCCTAGTGTGAGAAATACCTCCTGGAAAAGAAATTGGGACTCAAGTGCCTCCTGGTACTGGACAATGCTCCTGCTCATCCTCACAACTTGGAAGACTATTTGTCTGATGAGTTAAGTTTCATCACAGTGAAGTTCTTGCCTCCTAACACCACTCCTCTCATCCAGCTCATGGACCAGCAGGTCATTTCCAACTTCAAAAAACTCGACACAAAAGCATTGTTTGAAAAGTGCTTTGAAGTGACCTCGGACACTCAGTTGACTCTAAGAGAGTTCTGGAAAGATCACTTCAATATCGTCCATTGCATAGGCCTTATAAGTAAGGCTTGGGAGGGAGTGACTTCCAGGACTTTGAACTCTGCTTGGAGACCACTGTGGCCGGTTTGTGTTGAAAAGAGGGATTTTGAAGGATTTGAGTGATCCAGTGACTCTCAAGCTGGTCCTAGTGGCAATAAAAGATAAAGAAGGGAAGTAACCCCAGATAAGGACTTGTTACCTGAAGTCCTTCTGGAGGGGGATTCCCCTTCCAAATACTAACACCCTCCCCCTGTCCTTCCTATCTTCCAGATACCAGCAACTCTCTTCAATAAAGGTTAGTAAATGTTATTTATTATTATGTTGTAGTGTTTATTGTGTATTATGTACGTATTTATAATTATGTGTTAATAATGTTGTTTTGTGTATGTAGAACTATATAATTAAAATGTATTTTTTGTGAATATTTTTGGGTGGAACGGATTAATTGTATTTACATTACATTATTTCTTATGGGAAATAAGGTTTTGAGTTGAATGGAATGGATTAAGACCGATAGTCGAGGGACCACTGTATACAGTAATTCCTCATGTTTCGGTGATTCCGTATATCAGTGATTTCGTGTTTCGAGCGCTTTTTTCGGTCAATGTTTTCCTTGTGTATCATCATTCCCTCGTGTATCGGGCCGTACCAAACCTGTCCGCCTGTCCGCGCTTGCGCGCCTCATCGTGCAGAACGCCAGTCTAGCGTTGTTTACCATTGAGAGAACATTACCCAGCACGCTCTTTCAAACATTCACAATAAATTTGTTGTGTTTATTGGTGGTTTAGTGATTGTGACTGTGAAATAAGTCACCATGGGTCCAAAGAAGCTTCTTAGTTGGCCCCCTGTGGTAAAGAAAGTGAGGAACACCATCGAAGTGAAGAAGGAGATTGTAGAAAAATATGAGAGTGCTGTACATGTGAGTGAGCTTGCCAGGATGTACGGAAAAACACATCTACTATCACCTCTATCCTGGCAAAGAGAAAAGAAATCAAGGAAGCTAATGTTGCAAAAGGTGTTGATATGTTAACGAAAAATAGATCGAAAACAGTGGATGAGGTTGAGAAGTTGTTGGGGGTGTGGATCAATGATAAACAGATAGCGGGTGTGTAAGGGGTTGGGAGCAGTAGGAGTGTTAAATACTATGTTTGTTTGGTTCAGTCATTTATAATTGTGTTGTTGTTGTTATGGAGCAGCCATAGAGAGTACATTGTTATTGTTACTCTATCTTTGATTAACCTACAACCACTACAGGGTGATAGTATTTCCACGGCGATAATTTGTGAAAAGGCAAGGCAGTTGCACACAGATCTTGTCAAGACAATGCCTGCAACCAGTGCGGAGGCGAGTGATTTTAAAGCCAGCAAATGCAGCAATGCCTAAGCGTAAGAAATAAAGCAAATAGATTACTGGGATTTATATCAAGAAGTGTAAGGAACAGAAGTCCAGCGGTTATATTACAGCTTTATACATCATTAGTAAGGCCTCACCTAGATTACGCAGCTCAGTTCTGGTCTCCATTTTACAGAATGGATATAAATTCGTTAGAAAACATTCAGCGACGAATGACAAAGTTAATTCATAGAATTAGAAATCTTCCGTATGAAGAAAGATTGAAGACCCTTAAATTACATTCACTTGTAAGACAAAGAATGAGGGGAGACATGATCGAGGTATATAAGTGGAAGATGGGTATTAATAAGAGGGATATAAATAAAGTCTGGAGGATATCTCTCCAAGAGAGAACCCGCAATAATGGATTCAAATTGGATAAGTTTAGATTTAGAAAGGATATATGAAAATATTGGTTTGGAAATAGGGTAGTTGATGAGTGGAACAGTCTGCCTAGTAGGGTTATTGAAGCTAGGACCTTGGGTAGTTTTAAATTTAGGTTTGATAAATACATGACTGAGTGGGGTTGGATTTGAGTGGGACTCGCACTTGAGTTAATAGAATCATCAAAGCTTATTTCTTGGGTAGAATTAAAAATTAGGTTGGGCACTTATTCTGTTAGTGGGATGGATTGTGAAGGACCTGCCTAGTATGGGCCAACAGGCCTGCTACAGTGTTCCTCCTTTCTTATGTTCTTATGTTATATACAGTGTTGTGAGGCATGGTGAGGCAGCCAGCTCAGACAAACGTGCAGCTGAAAAATTTGTTCAGGAGTTCCAGGAGTTTGTAGACAATGAAAAATTCGAACCCCAACAAGTGTTTAATTGTGATGAAACAGGCTTGTTTTGGAAGAAAATGCCAGACAGGACCTTCATTACTCAGGAGGAAAAGGCACTGTCAGGACACAAGCCTATGAAAGACAGGCTAACTCTCATGTTGTGTGCTAATGCCAGTGGTGATTTTAAAGTGAAGCCTTTACTGGTGTATCACTCAGAAAATCCCAGAGCCTTCAAGAAACACAATGTTAACAAGAATAATTTGTGTGTGTATTGGAAGGCTAACACAAAGGCATGGGTCACTAAGGACATTTTTGTGGAATGGTTGACTGGAGTGTTTGGCCCTAGTGTGAAGAAATACCTCCTGGAAAAGAATTTGCCACTTAAGTGCCTCCTGGTACTGGACAATGCTCTTGCTCATCCTCACAACTTGGGAGACTATTTGCCTGATGAGTTCAGTTTCATCACAGTGAAGTTCTTGCCTCCTAACACCACTCCTCTCATCCAGCCTATGGGCCAGCAGGTCATTTGTAACTTCAAAAAACTGTTCACCAAAGCAGTGTTTGAAAAGTGCTTTCAAGTGACCTCGGACACTGAGTTGACCCTAAGAGAGTTCTGGAAAGATCACTTCAATATCGTCTATTGCATAGGCCTTATAGGTAAGGCTTGGGAGGGAGTGACTTCCAGGACTTTGAACTCTGCTTGGAGACCACTGTGGCCGGATTGTGTTGAAAAGACGAATTTTGAAGGATTTGAGGCTGACCCTGACCCTGATGACCCTGTGCCTGTGGTGGACTCTATTGTGGAATTGGGCAAGTCCCTGGGGTTGGAGTTGAGTGGTGAGGATGTGGAGGAGCACAGGGTAGAGCTAACCACTGAAGAGCTGAAAGAGCTTCATCAGGAACACCATCAGATGACATTTAGGGAAATTGATTCACATGAGGAGGATGGACAGGGTGAGGTGCCTTCTTCACGGATTAAGGAAATTTGTTCCAAGTGGAACGATGTGCAAAGTTTTGTTGAATAATTTCACCCTGAGCAAGCTGAAATAAGCCATCTCTGCAACCAGTTCAGTGAGAGAGCCATGTTGCACTTCAGGAAAATGTTAAAGAGGCTCCAGAAGCAGAACACTTTTGACAGTTATTTTTCGAGGCAGGGGTCCAGCGACTCTCAAGCTGGTCCTAGTGGCATTAAAAGAAAAAGAAGGGAAGTAATCCCAGATAAGGACTTGTTACCTGAAGTTCTTATGGAGGGGGATTCCCCTTCCAAACACTAACCCCTCCCCGTGTCCTCCTCCCTAGCTTCTAGATGCCAGCAACTCTCTTCAATAAAGGTAAGTAAATGTTATTTATTATTTATGTATGTATTATTATTTTGTGTTAATAATATTAGTTTGTGTATGTAAAAGTATAGTTTATCTTTAAAAAATGAATTTTTTGTGAATATTTTTGGGTGGAAATGGATTAATTGTATTTAGAGTCATCCCTTGGTTTTTGGGTGTAATCCGTTACAGATGGATCAGCTAAAACCAAAATCAGCGAAAACCAAAACTATTTTCCCCATAAGAAATAATTGAAATTCAATTAATCCATTCCAGAAACCCAGAAGTTTGGAAAAAAAAAATTGGGGCCTTAAAGATAGATTTACATGAGCAAATGAATGAACTCTATGTGGCACTTACCTTTATTGAAGACTGATGTTGCTGAATGGAAGAGAGGGAGGAGGGGAGAGGGAAGAGACCGTATTTTTTGGAAGGTGAATCCCCTTCCAAAAGGAATTTAGGTACCAAGTCCTTATCTGGGGTTACTTCCTGCATGCCTGCTACACTCCCAGGATGGATAATGAGAACCTTCAAAACCAGGGATGCCAAGCCCATGTTGACACTTTACAGATCGCTTGTTCTATCTAGGCTGGAATATTGCTGCACACTAACTGCACCTTTCAAGGCGGGTGAAATTGCTGACCTTGAAAATGTGCAGAGAACCTTCACGCACGCATAAGTGCGATAAACCACCTCAACTACTGGGAACGCTTGAAGTTCCTACACCTGTACTCTCTAGAACGCAGGCGGGAGAGATACATTATTATATACACATGGAAAATTCTCGAGGGCTTAGTACCAAACTTGCACAGAAAAATCACTCCGTACGAAAGCAAAAGACTCGGCAGGTGATGTAACATCCCCCCAATGAAGAGCAGGGGTGCCACTAGCACATTGAGGGACAACACAATAAGTGTGAGGGGCCCAAGATTGTTCAACTGCCTCCCAGCATACATCAGGGGGATTACCAACAAACCCCTGGATGTCTTCAAGCAGGCACTGGACAGGCACCTCAAGTCGGTACCTGATCAGCCGGGCTGTGGTTCGTACGTTGTACTGCGTGCGGCCAGCAGTAACAGCCTGGTTGATCAGGCTCTGGTCCAACAGGAGGCCTGGTCACAGACCGGGCCGCGGGGGCGTTGACCCCTGGAATTCTCTCCAGGTAGACAGTACAGTCACTATGTAAAACACCACTACACAGTACTGTCACTATATATAACACTACACAGTACTGTCACTATATATAACACTACACAGTACTGTCACTATATATAACACTACACAGTACTGTCACTATATATAACATTACACAGTACTGTCACTATATATATAACACTACACAGTACTGTCACTATATATAACACTACACAGTACTGTCACTATAAATAACACTACACAGTACTGTCACTATATATAACACTACACAGTACTGTCACTATATATAACACTACACAGTACTGTCACTATAACACTACACAGTACTGTCACTATATATAACACTAACACCAGTACTGTCACATATATAACACTACACAGTACTGTCACTATATATAACACTACACAGTACTGTCACTATATATAACACTCACAGTACTGTACTATAAATACACAGTACTGTCACTATAACACTACACAGTACTGTCACTATAACACTACACAGTACTGTCACTATATATAACACTATACAGTACTGTCACTATATATAACTACACAGTACTGTCACTATATAACACTACACAGTACTGTCACTATATGTAACACTACACAGTACTGTCACTATATATAACACTAAACAGTACTGTCACTATAACACTACACAGTACTGTCACTATATAACTACACAGTACTGTCACTATATATAACACTACACAGTACTGTCACTATAACACTACACAGTACTGTCACTATATATAACACTATACAGTACTGTCACTATATATATAACACTACACAGTACTGTCACTATAAATAACACTACACAGTACTGTCACTATATATAACACTACACAGTACTGTCACTATATGTAACACTACACAGTAATGTCACTATATATAACACTACACAGTACTGTCACTATAAATAACACTACACAGTACTGTCACTATATATAACACTACACAGTACTGTCACTATATATAACACTACACAGTACTGTCACTATATATAACACTACACAGTACTGTCACTATATATAACACTACACAGTACTGTCACTATATAACACTACACAGTACTGTCACTATATATAACACTACACAGTACTGTCACTATATATAACACTACACAGTACTGTCACTATATATAACACTACACAGTACTGTCACTATATATAACATACACAGTACTGTCACTATATTAACACTACACAGTACTGTCACATATATATAAACACTACACAGTACTGTCACTATATATAACACTACACAGTACTGTCACTATATATAACACTACACATACTGTCACTATATATAACACTACACAGTACTGTCACTATATATAACACTCAATACTGTCACTATAAGTACTAATAACTACACAGTACTGTCACTATATATACACATACTCACAGTACTGTACACTATATATTAACACTACACAGTACTGTCACTAATATAACACTACACAGTACTGTCACTATATATAAACTACACAGTACTGTCAAAACTCACTAGTATATAACACTACACAGTACTGTCACTATATATAACACTACACAGTACTGTCACTATATATAACACTACACAGTACTGTCACTTATATAACACTACACAGTACTGTCACTATATATAACACTAACAGTACTGTCACTATATATAACACTACACAGTACTGTCACTATATAACTACACAGTACTGTCACTTATATAACACTACACAGTACTGTCACTATATATAACACTACACAGTACTGTCACTATATATAACACTACACAGTACTGTCACTATATTAACACTACACAGTACTGTCACTATATTAATCACTAACAGTACTGTCACTATATATAACACTACACAGTACTGTCACTATATTAACACTACACAGTACTGTCACTATATATAACACTACACAGTACTGTCACTATATATAACACTACACAGTACTGTCACTATATTAACACTACACAGTACTGTCACTTATATAACACTACACAGTACTGTCACTATATATAACACTACACAGTACTGTCACTATATATAACACTACACAGTACTGTCACTATATAATATACACAGTACTGTACTATATAAACACAGTACTGTCACTTATATAACACTACACAGTACTGTCACTATATTAACACTACACAGTACTGTCACTATATAACACTACACAGTACTGTCACTATATATAACACTACACAGTACTGTCACTATATATAAACTACACAGTACTGTCACTATATATAACACTACACAGTACTGTCACTATATTAACACTACACAGTACTGTCACTATATTAACACTACACAGTACTGTCACTAATTAACACTACACAGTACTGTCACTATATACTAATAGCATAATCACAGTACTGTCACTATATTAACTACACAGTACTGTCACTATAATACCTAACACTACACAGTACTGTCACTATATGTAACACTACACAGTACTGTCACTATATAACACTACACAGTACTGTCACTATAACAATACACAGTACTGTCACTATATGTAACACTACACAGTACAGTCACCATATATAACACTAACAGTACTGTCACTATATATAACACTACACAGTACTGTCACTATATATAACTACACAGTACTGTCACTATAATAACACTACAAGTACTGTCACTATATATAACACTACACAGTACTGTCACTAATATGAACACTACACAGTCTGTCACATATAACACTACACAGTACTGTCACTATATATAACACTACACAGTACTGTCACTATATATAACACAAGTACTGTCACTTATATAACACTACACAGTACTGTCACTATATATAACACTACAGTACTGTCACATATAACACACACAGTACTGTCACTATATTAACACTACACAGTACTGTCACTATATATAACATTACACAGTACTGTCACTATATATAACACTACACAGTACTGTCACTATATATAACATTACACAGTACTGTCACTATATATAACACTACACAGTACTGTCACTATATATAACACTACACAGTACTGTCACTATATATAACACTACACAGTACTGTCACTATATATAACACTACACAGTACTGTCACTATATATAACACTACACAGTACTGTCACTATATATAACACTACACAGTACTGTCACTATATATAACATTACACAGTACTGTCACTATATATAACACTACACAGTAATGTCACTATATATATAACAATACATAGTACTGTCACTATATATAACACTACACAGTACTGTCACTATATATAACACTACACAGTACAGTCACTAAATATAACATTACACAGTAGTCACTATATATAACACTACACAGTACTGTCACTACAGTGGGCTCTTGAAAGTCGTCCATAATCTATTCCTGAGAGTCCGCCTATTTTCAAAATGGACTAATTTCAAAACCATTTTCCCCATAAGAAATAATGAAAATCAAATTAATCCGTTCCAGACAACCAAAAGTATTTTTTTTTTTTTTTTACATGAAATGTACATTTATATACACAGAAAACAATGAGATATACAGTGGTACCCCGACTTACGATATTTTTTCATTCCAGAATACTGTTCAAGTGCCATTTCCAAACGAATTTATCTCTATAAGAAATGACGTAAAATAGACTATTCCTTTTAGACCCCCAAAGTTACACTTAGAAAAACATTTAAAAAAATAAACTTACATAAAAGGGTGTGTTTGGGGACCATCGTAAGTCGGGGTACCACTGTATATTATAAAACAGTAATAAATTGACACTTACCTTTGTTGAAGAGTTGTTGATGTGGAAGAAGGAAGGAGGGGAGAGGAAGGGAGAGGAAGGAGGTGTTGCTAGTGTTTGGAAGGGGAATCCCCTTTCATTAAGACTTCAGGTACCAAGTCCTTGCCTTCCTGCTACACTCCCTGCAACACTCCCTGCATCCCTGCTACACTCCCTGCATTCCTGCTACACTCCCTGCATCCCTGCAGCACTCCCTGCATCCCTGCATTACTCCCTGCATCCTTGCCACACTCCCTGCATCCCTGCTACACTCTTTACCACAGGGCTGGCACTAGGAGCTTTCTTTGGGCCCATGGTGGCTTATTAAGCAGTTGCAAGCACTAAAAACAATGGAATAATAAAAAAATGTATGGTATGAATGTGTGGGTGGTGGTCACTCGCTGGTAAACAATGGCACACTGACACTCAATGTTGTGTTTATGTGCCCAGTAGGATGGAAGGCCACGCGGACGTGTTTAAGATTACCACCTATTTTCAAGCCAACGGACTAATATGAAGCCAATATTTTGCCGACAAAAGTGCCCTATTTTCAAATTCGCCTATATTCAAGGGAGCCCATTTTCGAGAGTCCACTGTATATAAAACACCACTACACAGTACTGTCACTATACAGTCATAACTCGGTTAACAATATTAATCCGTCAGAGAGGGCGTATCTGTAACCGAATCAATCGTTATCCAAATCAATTTTCCCCATAAGAAATAATGGAAATAAAATTAATCCGTTCCAGACTTCCAAAAGTATTAAAATAAAATATTTTTTAGAACTTTTTGACATTAAATATAATACACAATTTAATGAACATTAAAGAAATACATGTAAATATAGTACAATAACATGTCACTTACATTTATTGAAGAGTTGTTGATGTGTGGAGGACGGGAGGAGGGGAAAGGATGGAGTATAGTATGCTAGTGTTTAGAAGGATAATCCCCTTCCATTAAGACTGCAGGTGGCAAGTTCTTTTCTGGGGTTACTGGCCTTTTTCTTTGAATGTCACACTCCCTGCATGAATGCTACACTCCCTGCATGAATGCTACACTCCCTGCATGAATGCTACACTCCCTGCATGAATGCTACACTCCCTGCATGAATGCTACACTCCCTGCATGCCTGCTACACTCCCTGCATGAATGCTACACTCCCTGCATGAATGCTATACTCCCTGCATGAATGCTACACTTCCTGCATGAATGCTACACTCCCTGCATCCCTGCTTCACTCCCTGCATGAATGCTACACTCCCTGCATGAATGCTACACTCCCTGCATGAATGCTACACTCCCTGCATGCCTGCTCACTCCCTGCATGAATGCTACACTCCTGCATGAATGCTATACTCCCTGCATGAATGCTACACTTCCTGCATGAATGCTACACTCCTGCATGAATGCTACACTCCCTGCATGAATGCTACACTCCCTGCATGCCTGCTACACTCCCTGCATGAATGCTACACTCCTGCATGAATGCTATACTCCTGCATGAATGCTACACTTCCTGCATGAATGCTGCACTCCCTGCATCCTGCTTCACTCCTGCATGAATGCTACACTCCCTGCATGAATGCTACACTCCTGCATGAATGCTACACTCCCTGCATGCCTGCTACACTCCTGCATGAATGCTACACTCCCTGCATGAATGCTATACTCCCTGCATGAATGCTACACTTCCTGCATGAATGCTACACTCCTGCATCCTGCTTCACTCCCTGCATGAATGCTACACTCCCTGCATGAATGCTACACTCCCTGCATGAATGCTACACTCCCTGCATGAATGCTACACTCCCTGCATCCCTGCTACACTCCTGCATGAATGCTACACTCCCTGCATGAATGCTACACTCCCTGTATGAATGCTACACTCCCTGCATGAATGCTACACTCCCTGCATGCCTGCTACACTCCCTGCATGCCTGCTACACTCCCTGCATGAATGCTACACTCCCTGCATGAATGCTACACTCCCTGCATGAATGCTACACTCCTGCATGCCTGCTACACTCCCTGCATGCCTGCTACACTCCCTGCAAGAATGCTACACTCCCTGCATGAATGCTACACTCCCTGCATGCCTGCTACACTCCCTGCATGAGTGCTACACTCTTTGCAAGGATTCTGCACTCCCTGCATGAATGCTACACTCCCTGTATGAATGGTACACTCCCTGCATGAATGCTACACTCCCTGCATGAATGCTACACTCCCTGCATGAATGCTACACTCCTTGCATCCCGGCTTTACTCCCTGCATGCCTGCTTTACTCCCTGCATGCCTGCTACACTCCCTGCATGCCTGATACACTCCCTGCATGAATGCTATACTCCCTGCATGAATGCTACACTCCCTGCATGCCTGCTACACTCCATGCATGAATGCTACACTCCCTGCATCCCTACTTCACTCCCTGCATGAATGCTACACTCCCTGCATCCCTGCTTCACTCCCTGCATGAATACTACACTCCCTGCATGAATGCTACACTCCCTGCATGAATGCTACACTCCCTGCATGCCTGCTACACTCCCTGCATGAATGCTACACTCCCTGCATGCCTGCTACACTCCCTGCATGAATGCTACACTCCCTGCATGAATGCTACACTCCCTGCATGAATGCTACACTCCCTGCATGAATCCTACACTCCCTGCATGCCTGCTACACTCCCTGCATGAATGCTACAGTCCCAGCATGCCTGCTACACTCCCTACAAGAATGCTACACTCCCTGCATGAATGCTACACTCCCTGCATGCCTGCTACACTCCCTGCATGAATGCTACACTCCCTGCAAGAATGCTACACTCCCTGCATAAATGCTACACTCCCTGCATGCTTGCTACACTCCCTGCATGAATGCTACACTCCCTGCATGAATGCTACACTCCTTGCATGAATGCTGCACTCCCTGCATGAATGCTACACTCCCTGTATGAATGCTACACTCCCTGCATGAATGCTACACTCCCTGCATGAATGCTACACTCCCTGCATGAATGCTACACTCCCTGCATGAATGCTACACTCTTTATCACAGGGCTGGCACTAGGAGCTTTCTTTGGACCCATGGTGGCTTATTTAGCAGTTGCACGCACTAAAAACAGTGGAATAATGACAATATACTTGTATGAATGCGTGGGTAGTGGTTCCTCACTTGTAAACAATAGCACACTGATGCTCCCTGGAGTGCCCGCACAGCTGGGCGCCACGCGTCCGCGTCCGGGACGAATATCATAAACCGAAGCAATCATCGTAAACTGAGTCAATATTTTAACGTAAAAATGTATCGCTAACTGAATTTATCGTTATCCGACGCCATCGTTAACCAAGGTATAACTCTACAGTTGACCCCCGAGTTTCAAGCATAATTTTGAATATACAGTGGTACCCTGAGTTTCAGCCATAATTTTGAATATATGTACAGTGGTATCCCGAGTTTCGACCATAATTTTGAATATACAGTGGATCCCAGAGTTTCGAGCATAATTCATTCTAGAAGGCTGCTCGAGTGCTGTTACCAAACGAATTTGTTCCCATAAGGAATAATATAAATTAGATTAGTCCGTTTCAGACCCCCAAAAATACACTTACAAAAGCACTTACAATAACACACTTACATAATTGTTCTAGTTGGGAGCCATACAAAACTTGGGGTACCACTGTATTTTTCAATTGTTTCTACGTTTCTTAACTTTCATCTTAAGTGTTTTCCTCTTCTAACTTATCATTGTTATGGACATATAACTGTCAACATCAAACTCCTCATAACAACATAAACTTCTCATAACAACGTAAACTTCTCATAATCATATAAAAACATAACACTCCTCATAACAACATAAAAACATAAACTCATCATAGCAATGTAAACTTCTCATAATACGTAACATAACAACATAAAATCATAACAAACTCGTCATAACAACATAAAAACATTAAATTCATTATGGGATCCGCTTGTTCTTGCTTCACCTCTGGGTGACGTTCAATTCATTTTGTTTTATTTCTTGCCTCTCCAAGCGTCTTTTCTTAGCTCTCTCTTCCATGTCAGCTCGTATAACTTCATTCTCTCTTTCAGCAAACATTTTCATCAGCATTCTATTGTGTTTTAGGATTTCTTTCCTTTCAAGACGAATTTCTTGTTTAGAATGATAACCATTGAACTTTCTGATATTTTCTACCTCTTGATCCCAATTCCACTCTGGCATACTTCCCTCCTGCTGCTACATTTTTTTCTTTTGCATTTTCCTCTTCCACTTTCTGATTTTCTTGTTAAACTTTCGTCGTTGTTTCATGTCTTTTTGCTCATTTGTTTTTTCGTCTTTTATCTTCTTAGGTTTAGGTACGTTGTTTGGTTGCTTCATTTTAACTTAATCACCTTCATATCGCTTTCTTTTGTTATCAACGTTCTCCATTTTGATTTGTTGTCTTATTAAATTGACTGAGGATCCGTCAAGTAATATTTACTAATCACAAAACTTCTATGTATTATTTATGGTAATTTAGTCAAATTAAAACAATATAGTTACGTTAGAACAATAAAATATTAACAATATAGTGGTAATATAGTCACTTTAAAAGCATATAGTCAAGCAAAAACAATGTAGTGGTGATATAGTCACTTTAACCCTTTCAAGGACCAGAGGCCAAGTCTCAAAGTGTCAGACAGGCTCCAAGAATTTTTGAAAAAAAAAAAGTTTCTTACAGAATTCAAGATAATAATTTTCTGTAGGTAATAAAACAAAAAAAAATTCTGATCAGTAGTTACTGAGATATAGAGTCGTGAAGTTGACCCTCAATGACCGGGTGGCGGCAACATCCGTGAAGTTGACCCTCAATGACCGGGTGGCAGCAACATCCGTGAAGTTGACCCTGAGTGACCAGGTGGCAGCAACATCAATGAAGTTGACCCTCATTGACCGGGTGGCGGCAACATCCGTGAAGTTGACCCTCAATGACCGGGTGGCAGCAACATCCGTGAAGTTGACCCTCAGTGACCAGGTGGCGGCAACATCCATGAAGTTGACCCTCAATGACCAGGTGGTGGCAACATCCGTGAAGTTGACCCTCAGTGACAAGGTGGCGGCAACATCCGTGAAGTTGACCCTCAGTGACCGGGTGGCGGCAACATCCGTGAAGTTGACCCTCAATGACCGGGTGGTGGCAACATCCGTGAAGTTGACCCTCAGTGACTGGGTGGTGGCAACATCCGTGAAGTTGACCCTCATTGACCGGGTGGCAGCAACATCCGTGAAGTTGACCCTCAGTGACCAGGTGGCGGCAACATCCGTGAAGTTGACCCTCAGTGACCGGGTGGCGGCAACATCCGTGAAGTTGACCCTCAGTGACCAGGTGGTGGCAACATCCGTGAAGTTGACCCTCAATGACCGGGTGGTGGCAACATCCGTGAAGTTGACCTTCAGTGACTGGGTGGCGGCAACATCCGTGAAGTTGACCCTCATTGACCAGGTGGCAGCATCATCCGTGAAGTTGACCCTCAGTGACCAGGTGGTAGCAACATCCGTGAAGTTGACCCTCAGTGACCGGCTGGCGGCAACATCCGTGAAGTTGACCCTCAGTGACCAGGTGGTGGCAACTTCCGTGAAGTTGACCCTCAGTGACCAGGTGGCGGCAACATCAGTGAAGTTGACCCTCAATGACCGGGTGGCGGCAACATCCGTGAAGTTGACCCTCAGTGACCGGGTGGCGGCAACATCCGTGAAGTTGACCCTCAGTGACCGGGTGGCGGCAACATCCATGAAGTTGACCCTCAATGACCAGGTGGTGGCAACATCCGTGAAGTTGACCCTCAGTGACAAGGTGGCGGCAACATCTGTGAAGTTGACCCTCAGTGACCAGGTGGCGGCAACATCCATGAAGTTGACCCTCAATGACCAGGTGGTGGCAACATCAATGACCAAGTGGCGGCAACATCAGCGACTCCCATAAAGTCGCATTTTTTGTTTATGTTTTTGTTACTTTTTTTTCTTTTCTAATATTTTTTTCGAGTAAGTTTTGTCGCTGTGAGACAAATATAATGTATAATTGTGCACTCATTGTATTTAACACAATAACCCCAATAATTTGTTTATCACTAAATTCCTTACAAAACTTGTTTACAAATTTATTGTAAAGAAAATAATGATGAAAATATTAGTGCGGTTATTGTGCTGAATACAACGGTACCATATAGGACAATGGTACCATATGGTACAATGGTACCATATGGTACAATTGTACCATATAGGACAATGGTACCATATGGTACACCATGCTGCATGCTTGTGGCACAATATGGTACATTGTACCATATAGTACCATTGTACCATATGGTACCATTGTATTCAAAACAATTGTACTAATATTTTCATCATTATTTTGTTTACAATAATTGTTTACAACAACAACAAAAAAGCAAAAATGTTGTATATTAGTAATGTTCTATTATATATTTACATATGTAGTGACTGGACATGTTCCTATAGGTGGCTGACTAAGCATTTTGTTGGAATATGCTGAGTCAGTGGCTTGAGACCCACACTCACCCAGTCTGGGATGGTGCCTCCTGGCTCCACCACCATTTACTGACCATATAGTACAGGGTATCATATGGTACAGGGTATCATATGGTACAGGGTACCATATGGTACAGGGTACCATATAGTACACATACCATATAGTACAGGGTACCACATGGTACAGGGTACCATATGGTACAGGGTACCACATGGTACTGGTTCGAAATAGTATTGTCTCGGTGATCATCATTTAACTTGGTAATAGTCATTCATCCTGCAGTTTCTAAAAACAACAGACATAGCCCCACTCCACAAAGGGGGCAGTAAAGCAATAGCAAAGAATTATGGACCAATAATGCTAACGTCCTATATCATAAAAGTCTTTGAAAGGGTTCTAAGAAGCACGATTGCCACTCATCTAGATACCCATCAATTACACAACCCAGGGCACCAGGGTTTAGAGCAGGTTGCTCCTGTCAGTTCCAACTACTGGACCACTACAACAAGGTCCTGGATACTCTAGAAGACAAACAGAATGCAGATGTTATATACACAGACTTTGCGAAAGCCTTTGACAAGTGTGACCATGGTGTAATAGCACACAAAATGTGTGATAAAGGAATAACAGGAAAATTTGGTAGATGGATCTATAATTTCCTAAGAAGTAGAACACAAAGAGTAGTAGTCAACAGAGTAACGTCTGAGGCGGCTACAGTGAAAAGCTCTGTTCCACAAGGCACAGTACGTATTTGCTCTCATCCTGTTCCTCACCCTCATATCGGACATAGACAGGGATATAAGCCACAGTGCAGTGTCTTCCTTTGCAGATGACACCCGAATCTGCATGATAGTGTCCACCATTGAAGACACTGCAAGAATCCAAGCAGACATCAACCAAATCTTTAACCCTTTGACTGTTTTGGTCGTATATATACGTCTTTCGAGCCAATGTTTCGGACGTATTAAGATGCATAAATTCTAGCAGCCTCAAATCAAACAGGAGAAAGCTGGTAGGCCTACATGTGAGAGAATGGGTCTGTGTTGTCAGTGTGCGCAGTATAAAAAAAATCGGGCAGCCAGTGGTGCATTGTGGTAACGCAATTTCAGTAGTCCTTGTTCAGCATGCCTAGCGGTAAGAATGATCTGACTCCTTGGCGCATCTGGGACTGTTCTCTCTCTCAATGATAGCTCTAACACAGATGGAAGTGTCTCTGAAGATAAATTTCATGGTTTTGAGGAGTTTGTGACCGATAGAAATGCCCAGGATACCAGAAGGAAGGAAGAAAGAAAGAAAGTAAGGAAGGAAGGAAGGAAGAGATTAGAGGAAGGAAGGAAAGAAGAGATGAGAGGAAGGAAGGAAGGAAGGAAAGAAGAGATGAGAGGAAGGAAGGAAAGAAGAAGTAAGGAAGGAGGAAAGGAAGATGGAAGGAATTAAGAAAGAAAGAAAGAGAGAAAGGAAGGAAGGAACAAAAGAAGTAAGAAAGGAAGGAAGAAATAAAGGAAGGAATGAAGGAAGAAAGGAAGGCAGCAAGGAAGAGATGAGAGGAAGGAAGGAAGGAAATATGTAAGAAATGAAGGCAGAAAGAAAGGAAGAAATGAAGGAAGAAAGGAAGGTAGGTATGAAGGAAAAGAAGGAGGTTGTGGGGAAGAAGACATGGGTCACCTTTTGTGTTGGCAGATTGACAGGCAGTGTGTGTGGTGAGTAATGGTATAATATGTCATTTTGACAGCTGCCTTACCCTGACTCAGCAAATTTAGATGTCCACACACACATAGCTTGGAGCTTTGAAGTGCTAATTACAGTTGATGGAAAGTGTCCAGTTATTATATATGTGTATATATATTATAGAACAATAGTAATAAACATTTTTTTTTATTGTTGGTTGCTGTAAACAAGTTTTGTAAACAATATAATGATACTAATGCTTGTGCAATTATTGTGTTGCATACAACGAGTGTATATATATATACATTGCACCTTACTTTGGTCTCACAGGCCACATAAGTTACATAAAATAATAATATAGTGAAAAAAGCAAGAAACCTACGAAAGGAATTAAACCAAACTTACTGGGTGAGCGGCATTTGCCGCTGTTGCCATACGTGGCTCATTTTTTGCCAACTTTACGCCTCTATATCTCGATAAGTACTGATCGCAATTTTTTTTTTTTGGAATTTAAACAATCAGAAAAATAATCTTAATATTTTGATTAGAAAAAATATTTTTTTTTTTCCGAATATTTCCCGACATAGAATGACAGTTTCAGAGAGGGGCCTCTGACAGTCAAAGGGTTAAATGGGCTGCAGAAAACAATATGAAGTTCAATGAGGAGAAATTTCAATTACTCACATATGGAAAGCGTTAACTTCGAGGGCATCCTCTGTTTCATGAATGAGGACGTTGTCAGCCTTCAAATCATTGTGGGTAAATCCACATAGGTGAATCTCGTCCAGATTAAGTGCAACCTGAAGGAATATCAAAAACAAAGTTTCTAGCTTTAAGTCATAGTTGTTCTTGCAATACTTGTACAAGGTAGTACCACCTCTGAAGGACATAACAATAGCAGGGAAGTTGTGGCATACACAGTACAAGAGTGGAGCTCCACCAGCTCCTTTCAGCTTAGCTAAGCTAATGTAGTAGCCTCTTTGTCAAATGCCTCTTGATCCTCTCAAACATTTCCCAAGTTTGAGACAAGGGTGTTTACCGTTGAAAATCACTTCATATACTGTAGCAGACACTCCATTTCCTAGCCTCTTCCTGTTGTCCAGATCACACAAATCAAACAGATCATCATATGTAACTAAATAGTCTTGGAAATATTCCTTGGAGGAAGAGTAGCTGGCCATTTTTATATATTCCTTCACAGAGATGTACCACAAAAAGAAGAAACAATTCTCTATGGGTTTTACTGTTCTTGACCTATCTGAAGTTCTCAGTTTATCAGAGTCACCCTAAATATAGTTAGCTTGACGCTCTAGCAGAGATGATGCAACTTAAAGTTGTGAAACCAGCCTGCGCTAAACACACATTCGTTTTCAGGCCTTCCTTCCTTATCCCTAATTAAGATGATATTAAGTAGTGCACCTTTTTTGTTTTCTGTTCGATCCACTCAAGCAACAAGTTTCTGTTTTATTTACTTGTTGGGACCTACGTGTCATTCTTTTCATGAGGTCACATTTTAGGTTATTCATTACACAAGCTCGTATATTCGCCTCATTCTTCCTAATTGTACGAACTGACGCGTCATTAAAGCCATAGGCCCTGACTATATCCACCACACGTGAGCCACTCTTAAGCTTATCTAATATCTCTATTTTCTTTGTAATTCCTAGACTTGAAGACTTAAACCTTTTTGTTGTCACTTGCTGGAACACGTGTATGCTTACTGGGTGCCATGATTGCTTGGCAGATTTATCAGAATGCAGTGAAAATGAGAAAATGTATGTAAATAAACACAGCGAGCTTCCCGATTATTATTGTCCTGCACACGTATGAACCAAACTGAACACTGGGAGGGATGCGTGGGTGGGTGAGGGTGGCTGTGGATAGCAGTAGGACTTCCCCACTGACTCAATGGTTTAACCCACCGCAGGCGACCGCGCACTCAAAATTTTTTCCCCTTCAGCGAATCGTGTAATATAAGGTTTACCCCGTGTTAGATAAAAATGTGCCGTAATTCCTCAATCGCGTAATACCCAAAACGCGCAACATAAAGTCGTGCTAAATGAGGGTCTACTGTAGCTATATATAGAGTGAAGGCATATGAAAGGAATATTTTTCTACAGTTATCCCTCAGTGTTTGACTAGAAAAAAACGTAATTCTTCCGACACTCCTACAAAGTCGCTTGGTAAACAAATCTCATATATGTCAATTTTTATTCTGTGGGTGTATGTATCATGTTTATATGCTATGTAACGTGTTTTTTAAATAATTTTGAAAAAAATATCATAGATGAATTAATGAAAATATCTATATTAACGTAAAATAAGACATTTAATGTGCCCAAGAGTGATTATTATTAGTACAGTAGAACGTCATTTAGCACGAGATTATGTTGCACGTTACCGGTATTGCACGATTTAAGATTTGCGACACATTATCATCTTACACGACGTAAAGATGATATTACATGGTTCGGCAGGAAGGGAAAAATTTTGAGTGCATGGTTATTTACTGCCTAAGAATCCTCATGCTTTGAGGAAAAGGGAATTTGTTGTTTTTCCTTCCTGCAAACTAAATTTATTCAGATACACGGGGCCAGGAGCTGAGTCTCCACCCCTGCAACCACAATTAGGTGAGTACAGTTACATACATTATCATACATAGCAGCATATGTGTAGAGAACCTAGGATAACCCAAGTCAGTCAATGGAAATACTGTCACTCTGACTTTTTTGGGTTATCCTAGGTTCTCTACACATATGCTGCTATGTATGATAATCTTCGTAACTGTATCTGTGTATACCTGAATAAACTTACTTACAGTTTGTGGGAAGGAAAAACAAATAACCATTCTCACAAGCAGTCTTGTTACTACTACTGTTGTTGTGGTTCAGCAGACACCACCCGCCTTACCCACCCACCACGGACCCCACCATCCCAGCATTCGAAGATTCATACGCGTCAAAGTCCTGGCTCAAGCCAGCTGTGTTTGTGAAGAATAAAATAAGGGTGAATTGTGTTTTGATCTTGAATTAACGAAGAAAACAAAGATATTAGACAAGACATAACCCGTGGCTGTAATGAAGTGTTACTTTGTACACATAAAAAGATGTAAACATAAGTTTGTGTGGGTGACTGACTTGACTGACTGACTGACTTGACTGACTGACTGACTTGACTGACTGAATGACTTGACTGACTGAATGACTGACTTGACTGACTGACTGAATGACTTGACTGACTGAATGATTTGACTGACTTACTGAATGACTTGACTGACTTACTGAATGACTTTACTGACTTACTGAATGACTTGACTGACTGAATGAATGACGACTGACTTACTGAATGACTTGACTGACTTTCTGAATAACTTGACTGACTTACTGAATGACTTGACTGACCTACTGAATGACTTGACTGACCTACTGAATGACTTGACTGACTTACTGAATGACTTGACTGACTTACTGAATGACTTGACTGACTTACAGAATGACTTGACTGACTTACTGAATGACTTTACTGACTTACTGAATGACTTTACTGACTGACTGAATGACTTGACTGACTTACTGAATGACTTTACTGACTTACTGAATGACTTGACTGACTTACTGAATGACTTGACTGACTTACTGAATGACTTGACTGACTTACTGAATGACTTGACTGACTTACTGAATGACTTGACTGACTTACTGAATGACTTGACTGACTTACTGAAAGGCTTGACTGACTTACTGAAAGGCTTGACTGACTTACTGAAAGGCTTGACTGACTTACTGAATGGCTTGACTGACTTACTGAATGGCATGACTGACTTACTGAATGGCTTGACTGTATTACTAAATGGCTTGACTGACTTAAAGTTAGACACTCAGTTCAACCATCGACTTCAGTTCAAGAACTTCTACTATCCACCTCAGCCCAGTAGGGCCACAGCATAACTCTCCACTCTCTTCACAATCATCCACAAACACCAGCACCCACAATTTAAGGTAAATACTATTATTTCTATTACATTTGTAGTCTTAAGCAGTAAAAACAACATAATACATCACGATAATGAACTACAATTACATATTCACTTTTATTTTTGTAAGATCTGTTGGTCTAAAAAAAACTTGTTTGGCTTTTTGGGGACTCTCAGGAACGTAACCCTATTTTTCCCATAAGTTCTTTTAATTATTTAACACGAAATTATCTAACACGACTTTTTCAGGAACGTAACTATCGTGCTAAATGACGTTCTACTGTACTCCTTATATACTACACAATAACTGCTGCCTGACTGGCTGGCTGGCTGGCTTGCTGACCAGCTGGCTGGCTTGCTGACCAGCTGGCTGGCTTGCTGGCTATCTGACCAGCTGGCTAGCTGACCAGCTGGCTGGCTGGCTAGCTGAACAGCTGGCTGGATGGATGGGCTGCCGACTGACTGGCTTGCTGGCTGACCAGCTAGCCGGCTGACCAGTTGCCTGGCTAACTGGCCAGGTGGCTGGCTGGCTACCTGACCAGCTGGCTGGCTTGCTGGCTGACCAGCTAGCCAGCTGGCTGGCTGGCTTGCTGACCAATTGGCTGGCTAGCAGGCTGGCTGACCAGCTGGCTGGCTGGTTAGCTGACCAGCTGGCTACATAACCCTATTTTTCCCATAAGTTCTTTTAATTATCAAACACGATTTTAGCTAACACAACGTTTTCAGGAACGTAACTACCGTGCTAAATGAGGGTCTACTGTAGCACACCCTCTTGCCGTTGCCACTGAAATTGGTAATCATCTGGTCTGCATTTCTCAGGGGCTCCATCTTTGCCCCTCATTCCTTTCTTCTAAGTCTGCCAGCGAGTTAAAGCCCTTAGATTTTTCTTCTCTCGGAGAAGAATTTTATAATGTGCCTTTTACCCTTCAAGAACTGGAGGCAACACTCTCCGCTTGCCGATCATCGGGAGCTGGGCCAGACGGCATACATATTCGTATACTACAACATTTACATCAGTCTGCTCTTGCTGTCCTCTTACGACTCTTTAATCTTATATGGTTGCAAGGAGTTACTCCCCAGCTGTGGAAGTCTGCTATTGTTCTCCGTTTTCGCAAACCGGGTACTATGGGACATGATACCTCCCACTACCGTCCAATCGCTCTTACCAGTGCAGTTTGCAAGATGATGGAACGTCTAGTTAATAGATGTTTGATGTGGTATTTAGAGATGCACAGTAGTCTCTCCACTAGTCAATATGGCTTTCATAAGGGCCGTTCTGCCATTGACCCCTTATATTATTATTATTATTATAATCAAATAGAAGCGCTAAACCACAGGGGTTATACAGCGCTGCAGGTTATTGTAGGATGCAGGGAGAGTGAGTTGTAAGAGGGAGATGGACGATTAGTAGGGTATGGAGTGCTAGATGACGGTGGGTAGTGCAGGGGTGGAGGGTAGCAAGAGATCGAGGTAGAAGGGACTGAGGGAGGTGCTAGAGGTATAATCTTCAGAGTTTGTGTAGTAAGTCAGTTTCTGTCAAGAAGTCAACAAGAGAGTCAGGATTAAAGGAGGGTCCATCTGCAAGAAGGGAAGGTAAAGAAAGGGCCGCAGAGCGAAGACGTCGTTGGAGGTAAATTCTGCGTGCTCGTTGATAGAGTGGACAGTCCAACAGGATATGTCGAACAGACACTGGAACCTGACAATGCTCACAGAGAGGGGCAGGGAGCCTCTCCATGAGATACCCGTGAGTAAGACGAGTGTGGCCGATGCGAAGACGGGAGAGAGTAGTCTCCCAACCTCGACATTGGTGACAAGAAGAAGGCCAGAAACCTATAACCGGTTTAATAGAATGAAGTTTGTTATTCAGCAGGTCAGACCAGCGTTGTTGCCAACGGGTGCGAAGGTGGGTAGCAATGACCGCAAAATAGTCCGTGAAAGGAACACCTCTATATGAAACTGGAAGGTCATGTACTGCTGACCGCGCAGCAGTGTCTGCCTGTTCATTGCCCTGTACGTCAACATGACCAGGGACCCAACAAAAAACAATATCTTTATGCTTGCTAAAGATACGGCGTAACCAAAGGTGGATACGAAGAACTAGGGGGTGAGGTGTATCAATTTTACGGATAGCCTGTAAAGCACTAAGGGAGTCTGAAACGACCACAAATGGTGACTCAGGCATAGATGCAATACGGATAAGTGCCACAAGAATGGCATACAATTCAGCCGTAAATATGCTAGCCGAGGGTAATAGATGCCCTCGTACAACGCTGTCCGGAAACACTGCTGCGAATCCGACGCCATCAGATGACTTTGAACCATCGGTGTATACTGCGATGGCATGGGAATGAGAACGGAAGTGGTCTAGAAAGAAAGAGCGAGAAGCCGCCGTAGGTAGTTGGGCTTTCGCGCAAGGTAGAGGAATAGAACAGACACGGACAGCAGGAACTTCCCAAGGGGTAGGGAAACGGAGATGTCACATGAACATATAGAGGTGGGAGCTGAAGGGAAGACACGAGTGAATGTAGACGAAGAGAAAAGGGACGAAGTAAGCAGGGCGACGAACAAATAAAGAGCGCCTACTAACATCTGTGACAATCCTATACATAGAAGGATTGCGGAGGTCATGAGAGCGAACATAATAGCGAATGCAATGTGCATCGCGACGATCAGACAAGGATGGAATGTTCGCTTCTACATAGAGGCTCTCAACCGGGGAAGAACGAAAAGCACCAAGGCATAAGCGTAATCCCTGGTGATGGATAGGATTAAGGCTGGAAAGAGTGGCAGGAGAGGCTGCCGAATATATCTGGTCACCATAATCGAGTTTCGATAGAATTAGGGCCGAATGTAGACGAAGGAGAGTTCTACGATCAGCTCCCCATGAAAGATGTGCGAGGGTTTTAAGGAGGTTCAGCCGGCTATGACAAGTCGCCTTCAGAGAGGTAATGTGAGGTTTCCAGGACAATCTGCGGTCAAACAGGAGGCCGAGAAACCTGACTGTATCACGTTCTGGAATACGTGAGCCGTATAGGTACAATGGATGATCAGAGACCACTGAACGTCTAGTGAACGTAATTTGATGAGTTTTGCCACTAGAAAATTTAAACCCGTGAGTGGTGGCCCAATCAGAAACCCGGTTGATGGCATGCTGGAGGGAAACTGCAATGAGGTGACAGTCAGCACCTGCACAAGCTATAGCAAAGTCATCCACATAGAGCGATGACCAAATATTGGATGGGAGAACAGATGCCAGATTATTTATAGCAAGCAGAAAAAGTGTTGTGCTCAGAACACATCCCTGGGGGACACCTTCAGCTTGGACAAATTCCCGGGAGAGTTCATTACTAACCCGGACCCGGAAATGTCTGTCAGTTAAGAAAGCCTTAAGAAAGAATGGTAGGTTGCCTCGGAGGCCTAAGGAGTGGGCCTGGGCCAAGATATTATATCTCCAAGTTGTATCATAAGCCTTCTCAAGGTCGAAAAAGATAGCGATAACCGAATGGTTATTCGCAAAGGCATTACGAATATACGTATCCAAGCGCAGCAAGGGGTCAATGGCAGAACGGCCCTTACGGAAGCCATACTGACTAGGGGAGAGACTACTATGAGTCTCTAAATACCACATCAAACGTCTATTAACTAGACGTTCCATCACCTTGCAAACTGCACTGGTAAGGGCGATGGGACGGTAGTGAGAGGGATCACGTCCCGTAGCACCTGGTTTTCGAAAAGGGAGAACAATAGCAGACTTCCACAGCTGGGGAATAACTCCTTGCGACCATATAAGATTAAAGAGTCGTAAGAGGACAGTAAGAGCAGACTGATGTAAATGCTGTAGCATACGAATATGTATGCCGTCTGGTCCCGCTGCCGATGATCGGCAAGCAGAGAGTGTTGCCTCCAGTTCTTGAAGGGTAAAAGGCACATTATAGGATTCTTCTCTAAGAGAAGAAAAATCTAAGGGCTTTAACTCGCTGGCAGACTTAGAAGAAAGGAACGAGGGGCATAGATGGAGCCCCTGAGAAATGCGGACGAGATGATTACCAATTTCAGTGGCAACGGCAAGAGGGTGTGCTATATCGACACCAGCAACCTGAAGAACAGGAGCCGGGTCGGGGGAGAATTTACCACTCAATTTCCGCACTTTCTTCCAGACTGCACTCATCGAGGAAGCCGAAGTGATAGTAGAAACGTAATCTCGCCAGCAAGTGCGTTTAGCATCACGTATGACACGGCGAGCAATAGCTCTCTTCTGCTTGAAATCAAGGAGTCTCTCTGTGGTTCTGTTATACCGATACCTGCCCCATGCAGCGCGTTTCAAACGCACTGCCCGAGCACAAGTAGGAGACCACCAAGGCACGCACTTCTGAGGATGCTTGCCCGAGGTTTGGGAATAGAATGTGAAGCCGCTGTGAAGATGGAGGACGAAAAGAGATGTAAACCTCATCAATGGAGGACGAGGTAGGAACCTCATGAAAGGCAGTAAGATGTGCGTAAAGGTCCCATTTCGCCCGGTCAAATTGCCAGCGTGGGCAATGAGGAGGTGGAGAAAACAGAGGGACTTTAGGATGATTGGGAAATGATCGCTGTCATGTAAGTCCGGGAGGACAGACCAGGTGAAGTCAAGGACAGTTGATGAAGAGCAGATGGAAAGATCGATGCAGGAGAAAGAATGAGTTCGGGGATCAAAATGGGTAGGAGTACCCGTATTTAAAACATGGAGGGAAGAGAAGCAAGAAATGCCTCCAACTGAATGCCACGGGAGTCACAGTGCGACCCTCCCCAGAGAAAGTGGTGGCGTTAAAATCGCCAAGTAATAGAAGGGTGGCGGTAAGGAAGAAACCAGAAAATCAACATCTGGGATAGACAATGCCCGCGAAGGAGAGATATAAAGAACAGAGTGTATACCACTTATTCAAGTGGATACGGGCTGCTGTGTAATGTAAGGAAGAAGGGACATAGAGCTGACGGTATGGAACACCAGTGCGTATAAGGAGAGCACTTTCGTTAAAGGTTCCATCGGAAAGAGGATCCGATGAATATAACAAATTATAGCCTGAAAAGGGCCTGATAACAGTGGATTGTAGTTTGGGTTCTTGCAAACAGACCCCAATAGGGGAAAACTGGGAGAGCAACACCTGAAGCTCACCCCTGTTACCCCTGAGGCCTCGGATATTCCACTGCAAATAAGCCATGATTTATGGAGAAAAAGATAGAAGTGGTAGTGAGAGGAAGCTATGGACTAGGGTTAGAAAAGTCCACGTGTGGAGGCAGCGGAAGACCTGTAATCAGAGAGGGAGGAGGACGTTGTGAAGGAAGAGGGGGTTGAGACGAAGAAGAGAGATTAGGAACCTCAGATGGAGTAGTGTCCATCATCGGCCCAGTGTCTGAAATATATTCTGCAATAGCTTCCAGTGTTTCGGAAGTCAAAGATGCAGAATGGGGGACTACATTAGAAATGGAAGAAACTATCGGGGAGTCAATAGACTGTACTAAAGTAGAGGACGAGGAGGTAGAAGAGGGAACTGTCGTAGGGACTTGGGAGGGGACAGGGGATGAAGGTAGAGTATGAGGAGGAGGATGAACCTCCACACACGTTACAGAACTAGTCGGAGGCGAAGAACCTGGCAATAGGGATTTTTTGCCGGGCTTATAAGAGGGGGGGCGCTGAGGTTTAGGTGTAGGACGAGGACGTGTAGACTCAGAACTGTGCGAGTGAATAGAGGAAGGAGTGTGGATAGTATGGGAAGCCGAGGTAGGGACCTCGGAGCCAAGAACATCAAAAGGATTCGAGACAGGGGTGCCGGAGGATGAGGCAACCACAGAGGAAGCCGTGGAAGTTGGGACCCCAGAAGCGGGGCGACGTTTAGCAATGCGAGAATAAGAAATACGGGGAAGTTTCCCTTGAAGGCGAAGATGAGAGACAGCCATAGCATAGGAGAAGCCTTCTGCTTCTTTGAGACAACGTATTTCCCGCTTTTTCAGGTAAACCTGACAACGGCGAGAATATGAAGGATGAGCCTCATGACAGTTAAGGCAAGAGGGAGGTAGAGTACAAGAAGAACTGGCATGGTCGTCAGCACCACAGACTGGGCATTCGGCCATGGACCTGCAATATTTTGCTGGATGACCAAAACGCCAGCAGTTTCTACACTGCTGCGGTGTAGGGGTCACCTTTCGAACTTGTAAACGTTGACCTGCAATGTAGACCGAAGGTGGCAGTTCTCGGCAGTCAAACGTTAAACGAGCTATATTGCAAGGATAACGTCTTCGCTTATTGGCTGGGAGGACAAAAGTGTCAACTTTAAGGATAGGGAGTTCTTGGAGCTCAAGCTGCTCGAAAATGTCATCACCACATGTCTGGAAATTCCGTTGGACAATGGTGTGGGGCAAAATGACAGAACCACAACAAGAATTGAGGGAATGGTGCTTGTCAATAGTAACAGGTGTATTGTCAATGGTCGTAAGAAGAGAAAGATCGCGAGCTTGGCCAGCATTCTGGACCGTGATGATGCGAGTGCCGCTCTTGAGAGCGTGAAATGAGATGTTTTGACCAACATGGCGTAGCAGAGCCTTACCAATACTATGGTCTGAAAGATAGGTATTAGGAGAAGTTGGACGAAGAGTAAAAAACTTTGTCCATTGAGTAGTTTGAAACAGAGAGTTTAAGGGGAGTGCGTGACGAGCTGGTCGTTTCTGCGATGAACGAGAAGGGAGTGTCGAATCGTCATGTGTGGGTCTTGGTCGTTTTTGTGTGGGACCGGGGGTGGTCCGATGGGAGACGGGCGAGCGATTCGAAAATTGCCGCACCGTCGAGGGAGAAGCCGGAATCAAGGTCAAAGAAGAGCGAAGGTCAGACGTATCGAAAGGGCCAGTCGGGACCCTGGTACCTGAAGCAGGTGACGAACCAGCACCAGCAAGAGGTACAGGGGCATGAGAGGTGTCCAAAGAGTCATCCGTTAACGAGGCAGGGTCAGTACTGGGTGCGGTATCAGGAAGGGGCCCGGGGGTAGTGGGTTCATGGATTGGGTCAGCCATGGTTAGGTTACTTCTTTCTTTTTATTTTTAAGAAAAAAAAAGAAAGAAGAAAAGAAAATAAAAATAAAAAAAAAGAATAAAAAAGGGGAACGTGGAGGAATAGCTCCTAGGAGGAATGAAAGGAGCGTAAATCCCCCTCCGTGCCCAAGAGGACCTCAACACCGCAAGTGGTGCAGATGCAGCATGGAACCCGTGCCATACCCTACCCTTCATGCCAGTAAACCAGCAATCCGGGATAGCAACCTCACATCCACCGAGCCATCTCGGCGGACAAAAGAGAGGGCGGCCGGATATCCGCCACAAAGCATACCGCCTTCGGCCACCACCCCCGGAATCCGAAAGGCGGCCTCCAGAGATACACCCGTCGCCCGAAAGATACCCAAGGCCACCCCCCGGGTGACCGGAGAGGATCGGGACATCCCCAGGCGATCCAGATTCCACGGCAAACTACACCACCGCCAAGGACCTCAACGGAATGGGATGGACCACGATACCCTTCCCCCTACCTAGGAACTAGAATGCCTGGGAGAGAAGCTCCCAGGGTAAAACTGGGAAGGAAATAAGGGAGGGATGAGGAGGAGGAGGAGGAGGAAAGGGAAAAGGGAGGATGGGGAAGATGGGAAAAGGGAGGGGGATTGGGGGTATAGGTTCGGTCTGAGGAAGAAGACCAAGAGGTCCAATTCCTCAGACCGATAGCCTCTTTACCTCGTCAAGGAGCCCCCCTTAAAGAGGTTGACCCCTTATAGAGCTTGGATACATATATTCGTAATGCCTTTGCTAATAACCACTCGGTTATTGCCATCTTTGACCTTGAGAAGGCTTATGACACAACTTGAGGTATAATATCTTGGCCCAGGCCCACTCCTTAGGCCTCTGAGGCAATCTACCATTTTTCCTTAAGGCCTTCTTAACTGAAAGACATTTTCATGTCCGGGTTAGTAAAGTAAAAGTAAATTTTATTTAATTGCAGATTACATAGGTATTGGTAGTTACAATGTAAATTGAGTGCAAGGAGAGCCACTGACATGCCATGGCATTAGGGGCAGCTTAATCTAGTAACTTAAAGACTATGTACTTAATATTAGAGCAATTTATTGAGTTTATTCTAGTTAAAAATTGTTTTCAATTTACAATATGATGAAATTTTACTGTTAAAATTATTGATGATGATATTAGATTGTTACAGGAGTTTAGATTCTCGAATGGTAATATGGAATTGAGATTATCTTAGGGGAAAAAAACATTGAGCATTTTTGACATTAGCTTATAATAGAGTATTTAGTTTTGTGCTTTCCCGGAGTTTGTCCAAGCTGAAGGCGTCACCCAGGAAAGTGTTGTGAGCATAACACTTTCTTCTTGCTATAAATATTCTGGCATCTGTTCTCCCATCCAATATTTGGTCATCACTTTATGTTGATGACTTTGCTATAGCTTGTGCAAGTGCTGAATGTCACCTCATTGCAGTTTCCCTCCAGCATGCCATCAACCGTGTTTTTGATTGGGCCACCACTCACGGGTTTAAATTTTCTAGAAGCAAAACTCAGCAAATTATGTTTACTAGACGTTCAGTGGTCTCTGATCATCCATTTTACCTATACGGCTCACGTATCCCAGCATATGATACAGTCAGGTTTCTTGGCCTCCTGTTTGACCGTCGATTGTCCTGGAAACCTCACATTACCTTTCTGAAGGCAACTTGTCATAGCCAGCTGAACCTCCTTAAAACCCTAGCACATCTTTCATGGGGGCTGATCGTAGAACTCTCCTTTGCCTACATTCAGCCCTAATTTTGTCGAAACTCGATTATGGTGACCAGATATATTCGGCGGCCTCCCCTGCTACTCTTTCCATCCTTAATCCCATCCATCATTAGGGATTACGCTTATGCTTTGGTGCATTTCGTTCTTCCCCGGGCGGGAGCCTCTATGTAGAAGCGAACATTCCATCCTTATCCGATCGTCGTGATGCACATTGCATTCGTTATTTTGTTCGCTCTCATGACCTCCGCAATCCTTTTATGTATAGGATTGTTACAGATGTTAGTAGGCGCTCTTTATTTGTTCGTCGCCCCTGCTTACTTCGACCCTTTTCTCTTCGTCTACATTCACTCCTGTCTTCCCTTCAGCTCCCACCTCTATATGTTCATGTGACTTCTCCCTTTCCCCTGCCCCCTTGGGAAGTTCCTGCTGTCCGAGTCTGTTCTATTCCTCTACCTTGCGCGAAAGCCCAACTACCTATGGCGGCTTCTCTCTCTTTCTTTCTAGACCATTTCCATTCTCATTCCCATGCCATCGCAGTATACACTGATGGTTCAAAGTCATCTGACGGCGTCGGATTTGCAGCAGTCTTTCCGGACAGCGTCGTACGAGGGCATCTATTACCCTCGGCTAGCATATTTACGGCTGAATTGTATGCCATTCTTGTGGCACTTATCCGTATTGCATCTATGCCTGTGTCACCATTTGTGGTCGTTTCAGACTCCCTTAGTGCTTTACAGGCTATCCGTAAAATTGATACACCTCACCGCCTAGTTCTTCGTATCCACCTTTGGTTACGCCGTATCTTTAGCAAGCATAAAGATATTGTCTTTTGTTGGGTCCCTGGTCATGTTGACGTACATGACCTTCCAGTTTCATATAGAGGTGTTCCTTTCATGGACTATTTTGCGGTCATTGCTACCCACCTTCGCACCCGTTAACAACAACGCTGGTCTGACCTGCTGAATAGCAAACTTCATTCTATTAAACAGGTTATGTTATAGGTTTCTGGCCTTCTTGTCACCATTATTATTATTATTATTATTATAATCAAATAGAAGCACTAAACCACAGGGGTTATACAGCGCTGCAGGTTATTGCAGGATGCAGGGAGAATGGGTTGTAGGAGGGAGATGGATGATTAGTAGGGTATGGAGTACAGCAGGATGGTGGATAGTGCAGGGATAGAGGGTAGCAAGAGATCAAGGTAGAAGGGACTGAGGGAGGTGCTAGAGGTATAATCTTCAGAGTTTGTGTAGTAAGTCAGTTTCTGTCAAAAAGTCAACGAGAGAGTCAAGATTAAAGGAGGGTCCATCTGCAAAAAGGGAAGGTAAAGAAAGGGCCGCAGAGCGAAGACGCCGTTGGAGGTAAATTCTGCGTGCTCGTTGATAGAGTGGGCAGTCCAACAGAATATGTCGAACAGACACTGGAACCTGACAATGCTCACAGAGAGGGGCAGGGAGCCTCTCCACGAGATACCCGTGAGTAAGACGAGTGTGGCCGATGCGAAGACGGGAGAGTGTAGTCTCCCAACCTCGACATTGGTGACAAGAAGAAGGCCAGAAAACTATAACATAACCAGTTTAATAGAATGAAGTTTGTTATTCAGCAGGTCAAGACCAGCGTTGTTGCCAACGGGTGCGAAGGTGGGTAGTTATGACCGCAAAATAGTCCATGAAAGGAACACCTCTATATGAAACTGGAAGGTCATGAAATGCTGACCGCGCAGCAGTGTCTGCCTGTTCATTGCCCTGTACGTCAACATGACCAGGGACCCAACAAAAGACAACATCTTTATGCTTGCTAAAGATACGGCGTAACCAAAGGTGGATAAGAAGAACTAGGGGGTGAGGTGTATCAAATTTTCGGATAGTCTGAAACGACCACAAATGGTGACACAGGCATAGATGCAATACGGATAAGTGCCACAAGAATGGCATACAATTCAGCCGTAAATATGCTAGCCGAGGGTAATAGATGCCCACGTACGACACTGTCCGGAAACACTGCTGCGAATTCTAAAATTGCCGCACCGTCGAGGGAGAAGCCGGAATCAAGGTCAGAGAAGAGCGAAGGTCAGATATGTCAAAAGGGATCAGAACCTCGATTTACCTGGAGAGAGAGAAGAGAATTCCAGGGGTCAATGCCCCCGCGGCCCGGTCTGTGACCAGGCCTCATACCTGAAACAGGTGACGAACCGGCACCTGCAAGAGGTACAGGGGCATGAGAGGTGTCCAAAGAGTTGTCCGTTAACGAGGCAGGGTCAGTACTGAGTGCAGTATCAGGAAGGGGCCCAGGGGTAGTGGGTTCATGGATTGGGTCAGCCATGGTTAGGTTACTTTTATTTTAATGAAAAAAATAAAAATAAAATAAAAAAAGAATAAAAAAAGGGGGGAACGTGGAGGAATAGCTCCTAGGAGGAATGAAAGGGAGCGTAAATTCCCCTCCGCGCCCAAGAGGACCTTAACACCGCAAGTAGTGCAGATGCTGCATGGAACCCGTGCCATACCCTACCCTTCATGCCAGTAAACCAGCAATCCGGGATAGCAACCTCACATCCACCGAGCCATCTCGGCGGATAAAAGAGAGGGCGGCCGGATATCCACCACAAAGCATACCGCCTTCGGTCACCACCCCCGGAATCCGAAAGGTGGCCTCCAGAGATACACCCGTCTCCCGAAAGATACCCAAAGCCACCCCCCGGGTGACCGGAGAGGGATCGGGACATCCCCAGGCGATCCAGATTCCACGGCAAACTACACCACCGCCAAGGACCTCAATGGAATGGGATGGACCATGATACTCTTCCCCCTACCTAGGAACTAGAATGCCTGAGGAGAGAAGCTCCCAGGGTAAAACTGGGAAGGAACTAAGGGAGGGATGAAGAGGAGGAGGAAAGGGAAAAAGGGAGGATGGAGGAGATGGGATAGGGAAGGGGGGATTGGGGGGTAATTAGGTTCAGTCTGAGGAAGAAGACCAAAAGGTCCAATTCCTCAGACCGATAGCCTCTTTACCTCGTCAAGGAGCCCCCCTTAAAGAGGTGAATTGCCTTTAATGTAATTTAAAAATTACAACAAAGGGCAAACCCAACACAGAGACTGCATCCCTCAGGGGTAATCAAGTGATGCAAAAACTATTAGAGGTTAATTCTATAAATTTTTGGGTGGTTGAAAGGGAAAATGAACAATTTTCTGCTAAAGCTCATTCTCCACATATGGCCAGGAGCATTCATATGCAGAAATAGAGGGTTTTAATGTATTAGTACATAGGGCAGTTATCAACAGAAAGCACAGATACAAGTAGCAGGAATGACAAAAAATCAAACAGCATTATGAGTTATGAAATGCTTTGTGAAAATTAATTAATTTTGCTACCATCGTGTAAGGGTCCCCACTGAAGTTAGTTATATATACTAAAGAAAACCAAGTTAAAAAATAATTTTTAGATTGGAACAGAGGTCCCCCCTTCCCTTTGCCACCTTTTAAAAGTTCATGGCATTTTGACAAGACATTGATAAATTTCAAATACGTATTACATGAAAGGAAGAGAATACAGTGGTACCCCGGATTTCGTCAATTCGTTCCAGAAGGCTGTTCGAGTGTCAATACCAAACAAATTTGTTCCCATAACCCTTAAACTGTCCACACGTAGATATACGTTTACTCGCGTAGCTGACCGAATATTTTGAGAAAAAAATAAATTGTTCTTTCTTTAAAATGAAGAGTGCATTTTGTTTGTCATTCCCACATTTTGTAATACTGCACACACTGAGTGCATAGACCCATTCTCTAATCTTTAGGCAACTCAGGCTTATCGTGGCAAGGTTAAAAGCATTTGAAAAAAAAACGTAGATTATGTTCGGAGCAGTACGCGAGTAAACGTATATCTACGTGTGGACAGTTTAAGGGTCGAATGTAAATTTGATTAGTCCGTTTCAGATCCCCAAAAATACACTTACAAAAGCACTTATAAAAATGCAGTTACATAATTGTACACGTTGGGAGCTGTACAAAATCCGGGGTACCACTGTATATTGAAGACCTTTATACAGAAATAAGTAGGGTATAGCAATATTGGCAACTTAAGATCACTAAAGGATTCAAAATAACAGTACATTGGATCCTTATGCATTTTTATAAATACAATAACGCCGTGATAACAAGTCACCCTAGACTGTGTCGAGTGCTGAGGATGAGGCAAACATTCCACAAATAAAAGGAAATAAAAATGGCACAAAAAATTGTGCTGTGCTGATATTAAAAACTTCAAATAGTATATCCAATATAGTTACAAAAATCAATGGTACAACCTTTCACCAATTTTAATGAAAAACAATAGTCCATTTTTAAATGTTTCCCCCCACAACCTTTACCCTTTTCAACAAGATACTTTTATGGGTTTGGTAATAAAAATAGCTAAATATGCATTTGTAAATTATGACTTTAGAAGATCATTTATATCTGACAAGATTTAAAGTAAATAAATAAATGCTAAAAACTATTATATACTCTCAAATGTTCAACACCATATAAAAGCATTTCAATGTTACATGATTCACTGATAACTTCCTGATTTGCAATTAAGTCATCAAATTTGTAAAAGTAATCATACTTATCTAGAAAATTTTTCTTAATTTTTTCTTATAAATGGAATTATTATTTGGCTTCAGAAATCATACTTAAGATTCCCCTGCCACTTCCTTGTGTACCTGCTAAAATCAAACACTAAAGAGGGTTCTGTTGTGTGTATTTCCAGTACAATACTGTAGCTATTATATTCATGTGGTAAACAACTCCATTATTTACATTGAGCTACTGGACACTTGTGGCAATGATCAGTATTTAAAAACTTTCAAATATAAATATACATGCATAATATATAAATTATGTAATATATACATGTAATTTATATATTTTTTCAACAAACCGGCCATATTCCATATATTTTAGAAATATGGTCGTTTATATACAATATAACTTTGGGATGCCTTAATTATTTCAGCATTGTTATTTTGTGTAATTTTATTTCTCTTAAATGGTAATGATAAAAGCACCAAGGTAAACTTTACACGCTGGTTATGTTTATTTTCTCACTAGGTAATTTTGATGCCTTGCACAATGGTGGAAATACTGACATTATAACAGTTTTGACCTTTACCTACGTTCAAGGCCATAAGTAATTTTCACTTTTAACGACATCCCACGTATAAATATTCTAAATAGATGTTGCCACTTATGACTCACTCTTGTACACTCCTTGCTTTAAATATTGTGGCTAAACCAGCTATATTTCAAACACTTCCTACTGTACTGTGCCTTCACATACACACATCACAGGAATGAAATTTTGTAAACAATTAACTTTTCTTAGAAAAGGAAATTTAAAACATTTGGACAAAAATTTTAGTAGTATTATATGTACCATTATCTATCATCCAAATACCAATCATATTGCCCACAAGTTCAAACCTATTATTACTGCATTATTAATTAGCAGTATACAAAAATAATTTAAACCAAGATACAGTACGAGGATAACTATCCCCTTCATGTACTTTAAATAAGGATATTTTGACCCTAGGGAAAGTACCAGGTAATCTCTCCATGAAAGACAACCCAGGATTGCAATAGTACAATGTGGAGTATGTACTGAAACATACAGCAAACTTAGTAAATTACAAACAAAGTGTATTATGAAAAAATATTAATTTTCCATTCTTAAAAAAAAAAATAATGAAACTAAACTTCCATTAAACTGTCATTTTCCACTAAAAAATCTGAATATAAATTATTGTAGCCATTTAGTGTTGTGAAAGAACAATCCCCATGATTCAATTTATGTGTAAACATAATTATGACAAAGTATAAAAGACACCAGACACTGAAATCAAGAAATAGATCCTGGTGGATGTAGTTCACTTCATGAGCATTCATACCAATACCTATATAACCTATGACCTAGGTAGCATAAATAGTTTCTATTTCACTTTATTACATGTTTCTACAAAAGTATATAAATACAAGTGACAAGTTTTAAAAGCCAGGATAAAGAACATGCTGCCATCAGGCCAAAGTTAATAAAGGTACTGGTCAATTTCCATAACATGAAGGCAAAAATAGGCATGATATAAAAACCTGTGAAATTATCCAAATGCTTTAGCATGATTTATTTCACAGCAAAGCTAAGGCATGGGCTGGTTTCACAATATTTGCTACCAGTAAATTCCTCAGCTTTCATTTAGCTAGAAATATCTGGAAGCCTTGTTGATTGAATAAGATTTTTTAATAAGTACCGCATGAACCATTTTAGTGAATTAAGATCCAATCCACACAACTCAACTCCTCAACGATCTGAATTTTTTTTCCTTTTACTATTTTCTGCAAATGTCGTCTTTCGAAGCATCATGGAAGTACATCATATTCATTCACACATCTAAATTCACACCCACACATAATGAGTGAAGTGAAATGGACAAGAGAGGAACTAGTAACAAAAAGTGTAAAAGGTGGTGAAAAAGAAGGATTTTTACCAATCAACTACAGCCTAAATCACCTCCAAGCCCTATGTCAACTTAGTCTTTGGTCGGTGACCCTTGACAACCACCGGCCTGTTCTTGATGATGCCCCGACGCCTCTTGCTAGTCTGTTACAAAGAAAATAGTTAAAAATTAAAGAATAAAATGTCAATACCAGGGCTTGCAATCAAAAATAATTTTACAGATTTAAAAAAATCTTTGCCCTCTTATAACAAATTTTATAAAATTCCCTTGGAATATATTAGTGTGTTCAAGAAAAGCATATACAGTGGTACCCCGAGTTTCGGCCACCTCCCAACTCGAACAATTATGTAAGTGTATTTTTGTAAGTGCTTTTGTAAGTGTATTTTTGGGGGTCTGAAATGGACTATCTAATTGGTCTGAAATGGACTATCTAATTTACATTATTCCTTATGGGAACAAATTTGTTCGGTAACGGCACTCGAACAGCCTTCTGGATCGAATTATGGCCGAAACTCGGGGTTCCACTGTGCTATATCCATAATGCAAAATTCATTACAAAAATTTTACTCCAAATATGTATATACATACCACAAGCAAGTCATGCAACTTGTTTGTTATGGTTTTTCCATCACCAGGGATCCAAAAATCCATATATTTACAGTATTAAAGGAAACTGACATACTAAATTTATTAAAAGTTCTAGACTATTTTGGCTCATTCAGTGCTGAATAATGCAAGGAGAGGGGGCGTACTGTTACCTACGTTGAGAAGCAAGAGAAAATGAGGATCCTGTTTAACCCTTTGACTGTTTCGGTCGTATATATACGTCTTACGAGCCACTGTTTCGGACGTATATATACTCACAAATTCTAGCGGCTTCAAATCAAGCGGGAGAAAGCTGGTAGGCCCACATATGAGAGAATGGGTCTGTGTGGTCAGTGTGTACTGTATAAAAAAAATCCTGCAGCACACAGTGCATAATGAGAGAAAAAAAACTCTGACCGTTTTTTTGGATTAAAACGCCATCTTTGAGGTGTATTTTCGTATAGTATTTATGGTTGTATTCTCTTTCTTATGGTCTCATTTGATAGAATGGAATACATACTACAGAAATATAGATGATTTTGATTAGTTTCATGATGAAATTGAGCTCAAAGTAGGGAAAATGTTTGATTTTGCAAATGTTCAAGAGTAAACAAATCACGCCACGTGTCCAATACACATCAATTGGTGAATCTAATATTCTTTCACAAGTGCACTGATATTATTTATACCATTTTACAATAATGCAATAGTCTGCATAACGGTAAATCTATTTTTGTATGAATAAAAATCAAAATAGAAAGCAAGAGTAATATAAGAGGGCCTAAATACATGACTAATGAACAGATAACATCTTATTTTAGTGCCAGGAATGTCTGCATTGTTTATTCTGGACCCTATTTTGAAATTGACAACTTCTTATATTTTGCATGAAACTGGCCAAATTGCCAATTTCTGACCACTTTATTGGGTAGTTGAAATCGGTAAATTGGTGGTTTCTTGTACTCAATCGATAGAACAAATGGAGTTCTAAAGAAATAGCTATGAGTTTGGTTGACTGGAACAATGGAATTGGCCGAAAATAGGGCTCAAAGTCGGCGAAATTGCCGATGCGTATATATCGCCGAGATCACTAACTTCGAGAGAGTAACTCCGTAAGTTTTCAATCAAATTTCAAACTTTTGGTGTCATTACCATCGGGAAAAGATTCTCTATCATTTTATAAGATTTTTTTTTTTTTTTTTTTAAATTTTGCGACAACAGGAGAGCACTCAGGATTAAGATAAGATAAGATAAGATTTCTTCGGATTTTTAACCCCTGAGGGTTAGCCACCCAGGATAACCCAAGAAAGTCAGTGCGTCATCGAGGACTGTCTGTCTTATTTCCATTGGGGTCCTTAATCTTGTCCCCCAGGATGCGGCCCACACAAGTCGACTAACAACCCAGGTACCTATTTTTACTGCTAGGTGAACATGACAACAGGTGTAAGGAAACACGTCGAAATGTTTCCACCCGCCGGGAATCGAACCCGGGCCCTCCGTGTGTGAAGCGAGAGCTCAAGCCACCAGACCACCGGGCCACCTAGGGGTTGGAACAGTCAAAGGGTTAAGTGCAGGACAACACCTGTCCATAATGAGGACCAAATGCCAGTGCAGGACAATAGCTGTCCATAAAAGTCTGTAGATAACAGTTACAGAAGGGCCCTGTTTTATGGTGATTTGCCAATACAGATATTTCAAATTACAACCAAAAATTTTTTTTATAAGGCTCCCTGATTTGCTATTACGGTGTCTGCATGCCACTTTGTTTACATCCTTCATGAGGTTTTGTGTGCAAGGGGCTTGGACATGCAGCATGCATGCATGTGTTAGAAAGGAGTGAATGTAGATGAATGGTTTTTGGGACACGACGAGCTGTTGGAGTGTAAGCAGGGTAATATTTTGTGAAGGGATTCAGGGAAACTGGTTAGCCAGACTTGAGTCCTGAAGGTGGGAAGTACAATGGTTGCAATTTAAATTAGGGGTTTGGGATACTATTAGCTGTTTGGAGTGACATCTAAACCTGTCGTACCTAAGTGCCTCTTCAAAGACAGTGATTGTGTGTGAATGATGGCGAAACTTTCTTTTTTGGGTCACCCTGCCTCGGTGGGAGACAGTCGAAGTGTTGAAAAAAAAAATTATACTTAGGTGTACCTTTACCTAAATGCATTGCAGCATTAAGACAGCTTATTAGCAATTTAGGGCAGCAATATTACCATCTAAGGTATCATGTCAAAATTCACAAATACAGTGGACCCCCGGTTTTCATCCGGTGAGGAAATTGTACAATTTGGATTCCGAGTACTTTTTTCGGCGAAATTTTCCCCCGGGTTTCGTACATCCAATCGGAAATTGTCCATATCAGACGTGTCTGATATGGCACCCAGAGATAAAATACACATACAGTACACTCATTTACCTTAAAATATGTGTAGTCTTAATGTAGGATGAGAGGCGAGTAGTATTTATTTGTAGGAAGTCAGGTGTAAGTAGCTGGTAAATGTAGTTATGGCTACACAGCTGCATAGCTATATGATATTTAATGCAGCCCAGAGCCATATTATTACCATTGACATACCATGTTCACCGAGTTCAATCGTTTCTAACGACTACCTTTAGATATCATCATAAATGATGGGAGAAGTAATGAATATACGTACGGTGGACCCTCGCTATTCGAACACTCCAAAACTCACCCTTTTATGTAAGTTTATTTTTGTAAGTGCTTTTATAAGTGTATTTTTGGGGGTCTGAAACAGATTAATCTAATTACATCATTCCTTATGGGAATAAATTCGTTTGGTAACAGCACTTTAACAGCATTCTGGAATGAGGGGTGAGTTTTGGAGTGTTCGAATAGTGAGGGTCCACTGTAATTCATACCGAGAATTGTAAACAAAAGTGTTATGTGACTGGGCCAATGCAGATTCATTCATGTTTTCTTTGGTGCTGGACCAGAAAAAACGTAATGTTTTCCCTCCGCCCGGCAACCACACCTCTATAGCACACAAACATAGCATGTTTATATGCTATGTAACATGTTTATATAATTTTGAAGAAAATATCATAGATGGATTAATGAAAATGTCTATATTAACGTAAAATAAGACATTTAATGTATGGAGTTAAGACTAGAGGGACACTTAGTGATTTTAATGTGTACCTGCATGCCAACAAGTCTTTTCAATGAAAGTAAAAGTGATGCTAAATGTTCATTTATCCATTTCATTAGTCCTTTATATTTATTTCTCATCGTTTTCTGTATGTAAAACAATAGTTATTCTCTATAAAATGCATTTTTTGTTAATATTTTAGGGTGTCTGGAATGGAGTAATTGGATTTACATTATTTCTTATGGGAAACATTACTTCGGTTTTCGTCCATTTCGGATTTCAGCTGACCTGGAATGGATTAAGGACGAAAATTGGGGTATTACTGTAGAAATGGGTAAAAATCTGGAGAAGACTAGAAATTTCTGAACTATAGAATGTGTAAAGGATTCTACAGTGCTCGCAAAAAAACATATACATTTCCAATGCAAAAAAAATCTTTACACAAGATTTTGGTGCATACATTTCACTTGTCTTTCTGCCATAGGAAAAGTGGGCGGAGCTTGTGATGACTTAGTGTACTGGAGTCCATCTTGCTCCATTGTTCCCCACCATGCCACGCTTCAGTGCTCTGCAAGAGCTTGGTGAGGAAGGAGGCCTGCAACGTTGTTCCTCAGTGCCCCTTTTTTCACTCGACCACAAACTTTGCCACGCTATATCTCCACTCCAGGTGGCCAGAATGGGTTGAACTATACTTTCAATTGCAGAGAAGACCCGTGCACTCACCCTATTAGAGCAAGGCATGTTTGTGATATACGTAGCTGCAGACCTGAAGGTGACGAGGATGGCAATTTACAACCTCAAGAAAGCAGCTGCCTCACTCCCACCTGGCACAGTACCACCCAGGAAGCTGGGCTCTGGGGCTCAGACAAGATCCTGAAGAGAAGTCTTTTTGGGGGCCCCAGAGCCCAGCTTCCTGGGTGGTACAGTGCCAGGTGGGAGTGAGGCAGCTGCTTTCTTGAGGTTGTAAATTGCCATCCTCGTCACCTACAGGTCTGCAGCTACGTATATCACACACATGCCTTGCTCTAATAGGGTGAGTGCATGGGTCTTCTTTGCAACTGAAAGCTTAGTTCGACCCATTCTGACCACCTGGAGTGGAGATATAGTGGCAAAGTTTGTGGTTGAGTGAAAAAAGGGGCACTGAGGAACAACATTGCAGGCCTCCTTCCTCACCAAGCTCTGGCAGAGCACTGAAGCGTGGCATGGTGGGGAACAATGGAGCAAGACAGGCTCCAGTACACTAAGTCATCACAAGCTCGGCCCACTTTTCCTATGACGGAAAGGCAAGTGAAATGTATGCACCAAAATCTCATATATAGATTTTTTTGCATTGGAAATGTAGATTTTTTTTAGGGTACTGTATGAGTTTAGTGCCCTAAGCACCAGGAGCTACCCTTCCCTTTCTCAGATCAAACCTGAATACCTTCCTTCCCAAGTGCTGTGATCCTTGACCCTTTCATTATCTGTGCCATAGTACATACTACGGGTCTGAGGCCATTACGCCATGAGCTCGGCTCACCCATAAGCTGTGAGCAGTAAATCTGGGCCTAGATATGAGGGAATGAGTATACAGTAAGTGTGCACCATACAAAAAAAATCCTGCAGAACATGGTACATAATGAGAAGAAAAATTGACTTTTTTGGCTTAAGACAGCAACTTTGCAGTGTATTTTCATATGGTTTTTGTGGTTGTATTCTCGGTTTCTTGATAGAATAGAATATATATTACAGAGAGAGATGATTTTGATTGGTTTCAGGACTGAAAAATAGCTTGAAATTGAGCTCAAAGTAGTGGAAATGTTAAGATTTTTTGATGATATTCATGAGTAAACTAATCACGTCACTCAATATTCAACACATCCAACACACTTTACTCCACTTGACTGACTGCCAAGGCAATCATGAACCACTTTCTTATTTTTGTTTCTTGAATTATGCACATGATAGCTACTTAACAAGCATTTAAGCAATTCATTTACTTATTGTTGAAAGAAGATTTACTTATCCTGCTGCCAATGGTTTTAGGTACAACACCCTCCAGTGACATTCCTCATACAATTCACAAAAATTACCTGACTAATACACTTTTGAGCAATTGGTAATCAATTAGATTCTCAGTTTTAATAGCTTTACTTCCCACTCACTTTTCAATGAAAATAATTATGTCTTGATTAAACAACTAACTACCAACAAGCAGAAGCAACAATGTTTCAAAATATAAATACCAGGCGAGGATCCAGTGTTAAGGCATTCACAAAGCAAAGGAGAAAACATTCCACTGTTTCATGCATTCTGAACCTGGTAAAGACCAACTACTGTACACCTTTCAGCATTGTGACCTCTAGTGCAGAATCCTGTTACCATGCATATTCTAAAAACCATGGTATCCTCCTTTACACAATTATGCTCTAAAATAAAATACAAAGCAATAAGATACATTCACATATACAAATTTATCTCTTATTTAAATTGGATTAGGCATAAATAATATTGTAACCATTTAAGGATAGTTTTATAAATTTAGTGCAAACATTCTGCTTATCATATTTTCAAAAATGCACAAAAATCTTAAAGGTCAAAGGGCTGCAAGGCTGAGAGGAGCGGGTGACAAAGGGAGTATTGTAAAGGGTGAATTTATGAGCCAACAAGCAAAGTTGGCAAAAAAAAAAAAAAAAAGTTATAGTGCATGTGTGGGTGTATGAAGTAGAGCAGGCAAAGCAAGGGCACCCAGATGCTGAAAAAGTAACCAGAGATGCTCTTTGATAAATGGTACAATAAAAAAAATGTTTGAATTATGTGCATACCACCTTACACATTGTCCCTTAGAGTTAATTGATGAATTCTAATCTTAAAAACCAGCCATTGTATATCTAATTTAACCTCCACTGATAGATCTGTAGTAAAAGAAAAAGACAGGAAAAAAAAAAGTGAGAGAAAGAGAGAGACCAGGTCAGGCTAATCATTCAGTGTTTGGATGCAAACATTCTACCCTTGTATTGCCCCTGTAATATTCTCAAAATCATGGAACCAACCCTGGGAATTAAAATTAAATACAGTGGTACCTCGAGTTACGATATTTTTTCGTTCGAGAATGCTGTTCAAGTGCCATTACCAAACGAATTTATCCCCATAAGGAATAATGTAAAATAGACTAGTCCTTTTACACCCCCAAAGTAACATTTATGAAGGGATTCAGGGAAACCGGCAGGCCAGACTTGAGTCCTGGAGATGGGAAGTACAGTGTCTGCACTCTGAAGGAGGGGTGTTAATGTTGCAGTTTTATAACTGTAGTGTAAAGCACCCCTCTGGCAAGACAGTGATGGAGTGAATGATGAAAGTTTTTCTTTTTCAGGCCACCCTGCCTTGGTGGGAATCGGCAGATGTGTTAAAAAAAAAAAAAAAAACCATGGTTACATTACACATCCCTGTCTAAGACCTACTTTTACCAGGAAGTAATCTCCCTCTCTCCTACACACTCTAACCTAAGCCTCACTATCTTCATAAAAAAAACTTTACACCATTTAGTAACTTACTACCTATTCCATACACTTGCAACATCTCCCACACTGCTTTGTTATCCACTATCATATGCCTTTTCTAAATCCATAAATGCAATGAAAACTTCCCTACTTTTATCTAAATACTGTTCACATACAGTGGACCCTTGTGATCGTATGAAACACGTCCGAGCGGCCTCCCAGCCACCGCGAGAACCCAAACACCATTCAGCGTCAGTGTGCCATTGTTTACCAGTGAGTGACGATTGCCTCATGCGTTCATACGATACATTTCTTAATATTTCATTTGTTTTAGTGCTTGCAATTTCTAAATAAGCCACCATGGGCCTAAAGAAAGCTCCTAGTGCCAGTCCTTTGGTAAAGAAAGTGAGAAACACCATTGAAATTAAGAAAGAGATCATAGAAAAATATGAAAGTGGAGTGCGTGTGGCAGAGCTCTCCAGGATGTATGGGAAGGCCCATTCAACCATCACTTCCATTGTGTTGAAAAAAAGGAAATCAAGGAAGCTGATGTTGCAAAAGGGGTGAATATGCTAACGAAAGAGATCGCAAATAATCAAAGAAGTTGAGAAGTTGTTGCTTTTGTGGATCAGACAAAAAGAGTTAGCAGGAGATAGTGTTACGCAGTCAATAATTTGCGAAAAGGCAAGGCAGCTGCACGACGATCTCGTAAAGAAAAGTCCTGGAACAAGTGCTGATCTCGGTGAATTCAAGGCCAGCAAAGGCTGGTTCAAAAATTTCAAGAAGCGAAGTGGCATACACAATGTTGTAAGGCATGGAGAGGCTGCAAGTTCTGACAAATGTGCGGCTGAAAAATTTGTGCACCAATTCAAGGGGTACATAGAGGCTGAACAATTCAAACCCCAACAAGTGTTCAATCGTGATGAAACAGGCCTCTTTTGGAAGAAAATGCCAAAGAGGACCTACATCATGAAGGAGGAAAATGCACTGCCAGGACACAAGCCTATGAAAGACAGGCTAACTCTCATGTTGTGTGGTAATGCTAGTGGGGATTTAAAAGTGAAGCCTTTACTGGTGTATCACTGGAAATCCCAGTGTTCAAGAAAAACAGTGTCGCCAAGGCTAATTTGTGTGTGATGTGGAAGGCTAACAGTAAGGCATGGGTCATGAGGGGAATTTTCCTTGATTGGTTCAATGAAGTGTTTGGCCCCAGTGAGAAGAAATACCTCCTGGAAAATAAATTGCCACTTAAGTGCCTCCTGGTAATGGACAATGCTCCTTCTCATCCTCGAGACTTGGAAGAGCAAATGTTGAAGGATTTTAAGTTCATCAGAATGAAGTTCTTGCCCCCTAATACCACTCCTCTCCTCCAGCCCATGGACCAGCAGGTCATTTCAAACTTAAAAAAAAATTACACCAAAGCTATGTTTCAAAGGTGCTTTGACATAACCTCAGACTCTGAATTGACCCTAAGTGTGTTCTGGAAAGAACACTTCAATATCCTCCATTGCATATGCCTTATAGGTAAGGCTTGGCAGGAAGTGACTCCCAGGACAATTAACTCTGTTTGGAGAAAATTGTGGCCAGATTGTGTCCTCAACAAAGATTTTGAAGGGTTTGAGGCTGGTCCTGGCATCCCTATGCCAGTTGTGGAAACTATTGTGGCATTGGGGACGTCCATGGGGTTGGAGGTTAGTGGTGAGGATGTGGAAGATTTGGTGGAGGACCACGATGAAGAGCTAACCACTACAGAGCTGCAAGAGCTTCATCTGCAACAGACCACAGCTCAGGAAATTGCTTCAGGAGGAGGAGGAGGAAGGGAGGTTACCTGGAGAGAATTCCAGGGGTCAACGCCCCCGCGGCCCGGTCCGCGACCAGGCCTCATGTTGGACCAGAGCCTGATCAACCAGGCTGTTACTGCTGGCCGCACGAAGTCCAACGTACGAACCACAGCCTGGCTGGTCAGGTACTGTACCAACTTTAGGTGCTTGTCCAGTGCCTGCTTGAAGACAGCCAGGGGTTTGTTGGTAATCCCCCTGATGCATGCTGGGAGGCAGTTGAACAATCTTGGGCCCCTGACACTTATTGTGTTGTCCCTCAACGTGCTAGTGGCACCCCTGCTCTTCATTGGGGGGATGTTACATCGCCTGCCGAGTCTTTTGCTTTCGTGGGGAGTGATTTTCGTGTGCAAGTTTGGTACTAATCCCTCGAGAATTTTCCATGTGTATATAATAATGTATCTCTCCCGCCTGCATTCTAGAGAGTACAGGTTTAGGAACTTCAAGCGTTCCCAGTAATTGAGGTGGTTTATCGAAATTATGCGTGCCGTGAAGGTTCTCTGCACATTTTCAAGGTCAGCAATTTCACCTGCCTTGAAAGGTGCAGTTAGTGTGCAGCAATATTCCAGCCTAGATAGAACAAGCGATCTGTAGTGTCAACATGGGCTTGGCATCCCTGGTTTTGAAGGTTCTCATTATCCATCCTGTCATTTTTCTAGCAGATGCAATTGCTACGGTGTTATGCTCCTTGAAGGTGAGATCCTCTGACATGATCACTCCCAGGTCTTTGACATTAATTTTTCGCTCTATTGTGTGGTTTTAATTAGTTTTGTACTCTGATGAGAGGGAAGAAGTTGCTTTCTTCAGAGATTAAGGAGATGTGTGCAATGTGGACTAGGATGGAAAGATTTGTGGAGGAGCATCACCCTGACAAAGCTGTTGCAGGCCGTGTATGCGACATGTTCAATGACAATGTCTTATCACATTTTAGAGTTATTTTAAAGAACTGCCAGAAACATACCTTTCTGGACAGTTATTTTGTGAGACAGAGGTCCAGTGACTCAACCTGGTCCTAGTGGCATTAAAAAACAAAGAAGGGAAGTAACCCCAGCAAAGGACTTGGTACCTGAAGTGTTAATGGAAGGGGATTCCCCTTCCAAACACTAGCAACTCCTCCTTCCTCTCCCCTCCTCCTGTCTTCCACACATGAACAACTCTTCAATAAAGGTAAGTGTCAAGTTATTACTGTTTAATTCTTCATGTGTCATTGTTTCCTGTGTAATTAAATGTATATTTAATGTGTAAAAAAGATTTTTGTTAATACTTTTGGGTGTCTGGAACAGATTAATTTGATTTACATTATTTCTTACGGGGAAAAAGATTTTGAAAATTGTGAATTTTGAATTTCGGCAGTCTCTCTGGAACGGATTAATCACGATTTTCAAGGGTCCACATGTTTCAATGTAAACACCTGATCTACACATCCCCTACCCATTCTAAAGCCTCCTTGCTCATCTGCAATCCTAGTTTGTCTTACCTCTAAATTCTTTCAGTAATAACCCTACCATACACTTTACCTGGTATACTCAGTAAACTTATTTCCCTATAATTTTTACAATCTCTTTTGTCCCCCTTCCCTTTATATAAAGGGTTTTATACACGCTTCGTTTATTACAGTACAAAGCATACTCAACCCCTGCTAATTTGGCTTAGAAAAAACCAAAGCACAAACGATGCAAATGTAAAAATGCTGGACCTACTATACACAGCACTGGAAAATAAGGAATATCTGTTAGGACTCTTTATTGACCTAAGAAAAGCTTTTGATACAGCAGACCACAGCATCCTACTCCAAAAACTTGACCATTACGGTATAAGAGGCCACGTGCTTATATATTTCAAATCCTATCTTACTAACAGGTATCAATACGTCACCATTAGACACAACCTCATCTACACGACCACTTGATACTGAAGTGCCACAGGGAAGTGTTCTTGGTTCACTGCTCTTCCTACTATACAACAATGATCTTCCCAACATATCCCAACACCTGAAACCGATTCTCTTTGCTGATGATACGACTTATGTCATCTCCCACCCAAATCTTGCCTCACTCAACACCATTGTTAATGAAGAGCTACTAAAAATATCAACCTGGATGACAGCCAACAAACTTACACTTAACACTGACAAAACCTTCTACATTATGTTTGCTAACAGAACAGGTGTTGCACAACTGAACATAATGATTGACAACACTCCTATTGCTAAACACAATGAAGGCAAATTCCTGGGCCTACACCTTGAGAGCAACCTGAATTTCAGCACCCATATCAAACACATAGCAAAAAAGTATCCAAAACGGTTGGGCTCCTCTCTAAGGTACATTACTATGTACCACAATCAGCCCTACTCACACCATACTATTTACTCATCTATCCCTACCTCACCTATGCCATATGTGCTTGGGGATCAACAGCAACAACCCACCTAAAACCAATATTAACCCTTTGACTGTTTCGGTCGTATCTATACGTCTTACGAGCCAATGTTTCCGACGTACTATTAATAAGCATAAATTCTAGCGGCCTCAAATCAAGTGGGAGAAAGCTGGTAGGCCCACATGTGAGAGAATGGGTCTCCAGGGTCAGTGTGCGTAGTATAAAAAAAAATCGGGGAGCCAGTGGTGCATTGTGGGAAAGCCATTTCAGTAGTCTATGTTCAGCATGCCTAGCGGTAAGAAATATCTGACTCCCCGGCGAATCTGGGACTCTTCTCATCCCCAGTGATAGCTCTAACACAGATGGAAGTGTCTTAAGATGAATTTCATGGTTTTGAGGAGTTTGTGATCGAAAGCAATGCCCAGGATACCAGAAGAAAGGAAGGAAGAGACAGAGAGGAAGGAAGGAAGGAAGAAGAAGAGAGAGAGGAAGAAGAGACGAGAGGAAGGAAGGAAAGAAGAGACGAGAGGAAGGAAGGAAGGAAGGAAAGAAAGAAGAGAAGGAAGAAGGAAGGAAGGAAGGAAGGAAAGAAGACGAGAGGAAGGAAGGAAGGAAAGAGAAGAGAGGAAGGAAGAAGGAAGGAAGGAAAGAGACGAGAGGAAGGAAGGAAGGAAGGAAGGAAAGAAAAAGACGAGAGGAAGGAAGGAAGGAAGGAAAGAAGAGAGACAGAGGAAGGAAGGAAGGAAGGAAGGAAGGAAAGAAGAGACGAGAGGAGGAAGGAAGGAAGGAAGGAAGGAAAGAAGAGACGAGAGGAAGGAAGGAAGGAAGGAAGGAAGGAAGAAGGAAGAAAGAGACGAGAGGGGAAGGAAGGAAGGAAGAAGAAAGAAGAAGAGACGAGAGGAAGGAAGGAAGGAAGAAGAAGAGACGAGAGGAAGGAAGGAAGGAAGGAAAGAAGAGACGAGAGGAAGGAAGGAAGGAAAGAAGAGACGAGAGGAAGGAAGGAAGGAAGGAAAGAAGAGCGAGAAGGAAGGAAGGAAGGAGAAGAAGAAGAGAAGAGGAAGGAAGGAAGGAAGGAAAGAAGAGACGAGAGGAAGGAAGGAAGGAGAAAGAAGAGACGAGAGGAAGGAAGGAAGGAAAGAAGAGACGAGAGGAAGGAAGGAAGGAAGAAGACGAGAGGAAGGAAGGAAGGAAAGAAGGAAAAAGAAGAGAGAAGGAAGGAAGGAAAAAAAAGAGATGGGGGAAAGGAAGGAAGGAAGGAAGAAGAGAGAAGGAAGGAAGGAAAAGAAGAGATGGGGAAGGAAGGAAGAAAAAAAAGATGGGGAAGGAAGGAAAAAAGAAAAGATGAGAAAGGGAAAGGAAGGAAAAAGAAAAAAAAAATGAAGGAAGGAAGGAAAAAAAAAAGATGAAGGAAGGGAAGGAAAGAAAAAAAGATGAAGGAAGGAAGGAAAAAAAAAAAAAATAAAGGAAGGAAGGAAAAAAAGAAAGGAAGGAAGGAAAAAAAAAAAAAAAAGTAGAAGGGGAAAGGGAAAAAAGAAAAAAAAAGAGAAAGGGAAGGGAAAGGAAAAAAAAGATGAGAGGAAGGAAGGGAAAAAAAAGATGGAAAGGAAGGAAGGGGGGAAAAAAGATGAAGGAAGGAAGGAGGAAAAGGGTGGGGAAAGGAAAGGGAAGGAGGAAAAGATGAGAGGAAGGAAAAGGGGAAAAAAGAAAGGAAGAAAGAAAGGAAAAAGAGAGAGAGGAAGGAAAGGAAAAAAAGTAAGAAAGGGAAGGGGGTTGACAGGCAGTAGGCTGGTGAGTAAAGTATAATATGTCATTTGAAACCCACCCTGACTCAGGAAAAAGGGGCTTTAAGTGGGGGGATGTGTAATCAAGTCTTTATGAACATATATGTGAACAATTTAGATAAAAATGAAGTTTTCATTGCATTTAGGTTTTGAAAAAGGGATATGATGGGGGGATAGAACAATGGCAAATTTTGCAAGTGTATGGGAAAAGGTGTAAATTACTGAAGGCTTAAAGTTTTATGAGGGTAGTGAGGCTCAGGTTAGGGGGTGTAGGAAGGGGAAATTTCTTGGTAAGTAGGTCTTAGACAGGGATGTGTAATGTCCCCCGGGTTTTTTAATATTTTATAGATGGGGGTTTTAAAAAAATAAATTTTGGGTTTGCAAAATGGGAGTTAAAAAATTACTTTTTTCTGATGATACTAGCTTTTTAATTGGGGCCAGGCCGGCAGCAACATCAAGGCTGCTCCTTTTTGCCATTCCCCGGGCCATTGAGACTCCCCAATGGTCTATTTCAGGAGCTGTTGTAACAACATACGGAACAAATGACAATAAACTGGGGTGACTACAGGGAAAAGGACAAAATATGACCAAAAGAGGAACGGCATTCAAATACCAGACCGCTACCAGCGTCAATCCCGACAAGTAAAGTTTACCACTACACTGGTGACGCTCCATATCAACTGCACAGTGTTAAAGTGAAGTAAAATAAGGAAAACCCAATCAACAAAATACAAAGAAACTGACAGGTCTAATGTAGTGTAGTGTCGTTTTCCCTCAGTGCCAGGGGGGTGGAAAGGGT
>WNWK01004921.1:68876-130135 GCA_009830355.1 Cherax destructor
GGATTCTGAAGAGAAGTTGCAGAGGTTGGTGGACGAGTTTGGTAGGGTATGTAAAAGAAGGAAATTAAAAGTGAATATAGGAAAGAGTAAGGTGATGAGGATAAAAAAAAATTAGATAACAGAAGATTGGATATCAGATTGGAGGGAGAGAGTATGGAGGAGGTGAATGAATTCAGATATTTGGGAGTGGATGTGTCAGCAGATGGGTATATGAAGGATGAGGTGAATCATAGAATTAACGAGGGAAAAAAAGGTGCGTGGTGCACTGAGGAGTTTGTGGAGACAGAGAACTTTATCCATGAAAGCAAAGAGGGGAATGTATGAGAGTATAGTTATACCAACACTCTTGTATGGGTGTGAGACATGGGTTGTGAATGTTGCAACAAGGAGAAGGCTGGAGGCAGCAGAGATGTCATGTCTGAGGGCAATGTGTGGTGTGAATATAATGCAGAGAATCCGTAGTTTGAAGATTAGGTGGTGTGGGATTACCAAAACTTATCCAGAGAGCTGAGGAGGGGTTATTGAGATGGTTTGGACAGAGAGCATGGAACAAAATAGAATGACTTCGAGAATGTATAAATCTGTAGTGGAGGGAAGGCGGGGTAGGGGTTGGCCTAGAAAAGGTTGGAGGGAGGGAATAAAGGAGGTTTTGTGTGAGAGGGGCTTTGACTTCCAGCAAGCGTGTGTGAGTGTTAGATAGGAGCGAATGGAGACAAATGGTTTTTAGAACTTGACGAGCTGTTGGAGTGTGGGCAAGGTAACATTTATGAAGGGATTCAGGGAAACCGGCAGGCCGGACTTGATTCCTAGAGATGGGAAGTACAGTGCCGGCACTCTGAAGGAGGGGTGTTAATGTTGCAGTTTTGTAGCTGTAGTGTAAGCACACCTCTGGCAAGACAGTGATTGAATGAATGATGATGAAAGTTTTTCTTTGTCGGGCCACCCTGCCTTGGTGGGAAACGGCCTACGTGTTAATAATAAATAAAAAAAAAGGTGTGTTAGGGTGAAAAATCAAGCAAGGCGTGGGCATGAGGCAGTGGGGTAATGTGGCCATGGAGAAGTTGAGTGGGTAGAGGTTGCTGGGTGTGCAGAAGTGAATGGGTGGAGGCAAGGGGTATGGCAGAGGTGCATGGCCAAGGTATGGCTGTGTACATTGAGCAGGCCTCCCCCTACAAAACAATGAACTCTCCCATACACTCACCACAAGACAGGGAAAAGAACCCAGCACATGCCATTTTCCCTTGCATGTATTCTGCTGTGTGAACTAATTAATACAGCGTATTTACTGAAAATAAGCCACGATTTTGCAGCATGTTAAGGTGAAAAATATCTTAACAGATCACATGTTAACTGGCAGTTTACTGTATACTGAAAAAAATTTAAAATGTATGTCTGAAATTTCTAATCTTTAATGTTTTATAAATCCTTCCTCAACTGAAATGAAATTATAAGCTCACTGGGATTCTGATACAGTGCTCGTACAAAAATTTGTTAATGTATTTATAATTTAAACTTGTTGTCTTTAATACACCATCATCCGAGTTATGACTTCAGAACACTGGCAATACCTTTTTAGTGAGGTAGACATTCCTTCGCTTCACCTTCCTCTGTGACACTGGGATGCGCGGTCGGTTGAACTCGTCAGGTTTTTTAACTCTGTCAGAAGACACAAATTAAATATACCTGTGTTCATGAGCAAGGATACAACACAGCAAAAATACTGGTTGCTAAAAATAAATTTTGAAACTGAAGAAAGCAACTAACATTTCAGGAAAAATGGCCCAAACTAGATAAGGGAAAAACAAACCCAAACTAATATTTATCCAAGCACTATAAAATATAAAAAAAAATTCATTAATGCAAAATCAAATCTACCTGTAGATTCGCACCAACCAGTGCTCTGTAGTATAAGCCTCCTCCAAATATGTCAATTTGAAGTCCTTGTTGCCAATTACAGTGTTACGAGTGCGGTCAAACCCAGGAGGAGTTCTGAAGTCCAACTGTAGACAAAAATTGGATTTATTAGCGAGAGGATGGGACCCTCTATTATGAACAGGCATTGATATACAGTAGGTCTCCCCTAACAATGTTAGCACTTTGAAACCAACGACATGCATACTGATCTGCAGTTATAATCACTGCAAATATTGAAAAATTATTTTAAATACTTTTTATTTGCTATTTTTTTTTAACAAACACACATTTATACTTTGCTCATGTTCATTCCATCCATGAGTGGAGAGTTCACATCTGTTTATCAGGGAATGCTAAATAATTGAAAAACCAGTACAGTGGTACCTCTACTTACGAGCAGCTCCCAACTCGAACAATTACATATGTAAGTGTATTTTTGTAGGTGCTTTTGTAAGTGTATTTTTGGGGGTCTGAAATGGATTAACCTAATTTTCATTATTTCTTATGGGAACAAATTCCTTCGGTATCGGCACCTGAATAGCCGTCTGGAACGAATTAAGCTCGTAAGTAGAGGTACCACTGTAATTACAATTTTGTTAAAGATGAATTATATTTATCATTTTTTCCTGTTATTTTTTCATCATATGCATGTTATTCACATGTATCTCTCATTTCCTGGTAAAGATTAGTCAAGAATTGTAGATATAAAATGTCTTAAATGGAAGGGTAGAGATAAGAACTCTTGAGTACTGACACTGTCTTTTAATTTCATTGTTAAAAGTAATTGAAAAAGTTAAATATGAAATAAAATAGCTAAGGAACACATCTCCTAATATAACGTAGGTTCAAAGTTTCAAACATATTTATGAACCATTTTAAGCATGTTAATGCTGCAAGTGATGGGACCTACAGTATCATACTAGACCAAATGTGGAAGAATTGGAAATCTACCTATGCACCTACCTTTTCATTCCATACAATACTTTGAACATGCAACAACATTCTCAAACTCAGAATTCATGCAATCTTTATCAGAAAAGTAGGCATTTTAAGCAAGTACAATTAGACAGACTGTCTCACAATTAATGTAAGTTTATTAAAGTACAGTGGACCCCCGAGTATCGGCCGTAATCTGTTCCAGGAGCTAGGCCTCAACTCAAACTGGCCAAAAGTCAAACTAATATTTCCCATAAGAAATAATGTAAATACAATTAATCCGTTTCCACCCAAAAATATACACCAAAAATTCATTTTTTTAAAGAATAAATACTATAGTTTTTCATACAGAAAACAATGAGAAATACAGTGGTACCCCGACTTACGATATTAATCCGTCAGAGAGGGCATATTTTAAGGCGAAACAATCGTTACACGAATCAATTTTCCCCATAAGAAATAATGGAAATAAATATAATCCGTCCAAGACTTCCAAAAGTAGTTAAATAAAAATTTTTTTAGAACTTTTTGACATTAAATAATGCACAATTTAATGAATAATACCTAAATACACATGTAAATATTGTACAATAACATGTCACTTACATTTATTGAAGAGTTGTTGATGTGTGGAGGACGGGAGGAGGGGAGAAGGTGGAGTAGTATGCAGTGTTTGGAAGGGGAATCCCTTCCATTAACACTGCAGGTACCAAGTTCTTTCTGGGGTTACTGGCCTTTTCTTTGAATGCTACACTCCCTGCATGAATGCTACACTCCCTGCATCCTTGCTACACTCCCTGCATCCTTGCTACACTCCTGCATCCTTGCTACACTCCCTGCATCCTTGCTACACTCCCTGCATCCTTGCTACACTCCCTGCATCCTTGCTACACTCCCTGCATCCTTGCTTTCACTCCCTGCATCCTTGCTACACTCCCTGCATCCTTGCTACACTCCCTGCATCCTTGCTACACTCCCTGCATCCTTGCTACACTCCCTGCATCCTTGCCACTCCCTGCATCCTTGCTACACTCCCTGCATCCCTGCTACACTCCCTGCATCCCTGCTACACTCCCTGCATCCCTGCTACACTCCCTGCATCCCTGCTACACTCCCTGCATCCCTGCTACACTCCCTGCATCCCTGCTACACTCCCTGCATCCCTGCTACACTCCCTGCATCCCTGCTACACTCCCTGCATCCCTGCACTCCCTGCATCCCACACTCCCTGCATCCCTGCTACACTCCCTGCATCCCTGCTACACTCCCTGCATCCCTGCTACACTCCCTGCATCCCTGCTACACTCCTGCATCCCTGCTACACTCCCTGCATCCCTCCTGCATCCACACTCCCTGCATCCTGCTACACTCCCTGCATCCTGCTCCTCCTGCATCGCCTGTCTACACTCCCTGCATCCCTGCTACACTCCCTGCATCCCTGCTACACTCCCTGCATCCCTGCTACACTCCCTGCACCTCCCTGCATCCACACTCCCTGCATCCCTGCTACACTCCCTGCATCCCTGCTACACTCCCTGCATCCCTGCTACCTCATCCTGCACTCCCTGCATCCCTACATCCCTGCATCCCTGCTACACTCCCTGCATCCCTGCACACTCCTGCATCCCTGCACACTCCCTGCATCCCTGCTACACTCCCTGCATCCCTGCTCACTCCTGCATCCTGCTACACTCCTGCATCCTGCTCCTCCCTGCATCCCTGCTACACTCCCTGCATCCTGCTACACTCCCTGCATGCCTGCTACACTCCTGCATGCCTGCTACACTCCTGCATGCCTGCTACACTCCCTGCATGCCTGCTACACTCCCTGCATGCCTGCGTACACTCCCTGCATGCCTGCTACACTCCCTGCATGCCTGCTACACTCCCTGCATGCCTGCCTGATCACTCCCTGCATGCCTGTTACACTCCTGCATAAATGCTACACTCCCTGCATAAATGCTACACTCCCTGCATAAATGCTTCACTCCCTGCACATTCTTTACCACAGGCTTGGCACTAGGAGCTTTCTTGGGGCCCATGGTGGCTTATTTAGCAGTTGCAAGCACTAAAAACAGTGGAATAATGACAATATACTGGTATGAATGCGTGGGTGTGGGTGGGTGGTCGCTCTCACTTGTAAACAATAGCACACTGACGCTCCTGGAGTGCGCTCAGCTGGGCGCCAAGCGGACACGTCCGGTACGAATGTCGTTACACGAAGCAAACATCATAAGTCACAGTCAAATTTTTTACGTTATAAATATCAGTTATCGAAAATAACGTAAAATGATAACATCGTAAGTCGGGGTACCACTGTAAATATAAAGCACTAACTTTAATGGATAAATGAACATTTGAATCAGTTTTACCTTTATTGAAGACTTGTTGGCATATGAGAGGCAGGGAAGTGTTTGGAGGCAGGACAAGATAGCCCTTCAATTACACACTAATATAAACTCTACGGCTTATTTATCTATCACAATTCATCTAATATGACAAAATAAACAATATTAATAACATAGAAGCATAATATATACTCTAGTATGAATAAAATATGTCATTACGAATGTGAGGACTGGTGGTAGTGTGTTATTGTTGGGTTTATAAGGGCCACTGACCATAAGCCATACATATACTGCTGGTGGTGGAGGAAGCAGGCCACCACCACTAATTCACACTGAAACAATGTACAGTACGTACATAATTTATAAATAAGAAATATTTACACTTGCCTTGCAAGAGATGGTGGCAGAGGGCAGTGTTGGTCTCAGTACCCCTATATACTACCTCAAACAATGGAGTTAAGTTTCGTGTCGTCATTTTTCTATCGCTTAATCGCTTAACTTACTTGCTACACTGTTAATGCTACACTTTATCGATGGCTGGTGCTATAGCCTTTATCGACTCGTGCTGCTTTAGTATCGTACATATCGTAGAATCGGTGAATCACTGAAGAAGACATTCTCCCCTCTCTTCCTCCTCCACTTTGGTACTTTGCTACAATTTCTTTCTTCAATTCTATTGTGTTTGTCACTTTCTTTACCAAAGGGCTGCCACTATGAAGTTTCTTTGGGCCCATGGTGGCTTATTTCACAGCCACAATCAATAAACAAGCACTAAACACATTGAATTTATTGTGATAAAGCTAGACTGGCTCACGATGCCTGCGCGGGGATGCACTCAAGCGCGAGCAGGTGGACAGGTCTGGTTCCCGGGCCGAAACACTGGGAATGGCCGATAGTCGGGCCAAAATTGGGCCGAAAGAAACGACCGAAACACGAGTCGGCCAATACTCAAGGTAGCCGATACTCGGGGTCTACTGTATACATATAAATACAGTTACATAGATTATCATACATAGCAGCATATGTGTAGAGAACCTAGGATAACCCAAAAAAGTCAGACTGACTTATTTCCATTGGGGTCCTTTTAATACCCTACTATTATTATGCTATAAAGAATATATCTTAATAATTTTTTTCTTAACACATCAGCCGTTTCCCACCAAGGGAGGGTGGCCTGAAAAAAAAAACTCATTCACTCCATCACTGTCTTGCCAGAAGCATTCTTAAACTACAGTTATAAAACTGAAACATTAACACCCCCCCCTCCCTAGTGCCAGCACTGTACTTACCATCTCCAGGAATCGAGTCCAGCCTGCCGGTTTCCTTGAATCCCTTCATAAATGTTACCTTACTTACACTACAACAGCACATCAAGTCCTAAAAACTATTTGTCTCCATTTGCTCTTGTCTAACACGCTCATGCACACTTGCTGGAAGTCCAAGCCTGTTGCGAACCCCTGAACAACATAATTGGGTTGAATGGTTGACGGACCATTTGGGCACTGCACTGCACTGTCGGGGTGAAACCTGACAAAGGCAGTATGATCAACGACTTGGCTGAGTAACGTGGTATCAGTCTGCCTTACTACTCAGTTATTTGCAGTATGGTTTACGTCGAGCTGTGGAGATTGCCTTTCTGTACCCCAGCTACCATACTGGACTCAGTTTGCTGGCTTTGGTGGCCGCACGACGACCCATGCAGTGACTATGGCTTGTACATGTCACGTGAGACATGCCGCTTGTCTGGCATGGAGTGTGAACCAGCGGAAAGGGGCACGACGGGCGCTGTAACATGGAGACAAGGGTGTCGGTGATGACACAGTTGCGAGGGTGTGTCGTGGACCATAGGCAAGGGTGTTGGTGATGACACAGAAGTGATTGAGTGTTATGAGAACACAGAGAACAGGGTGTCTGTGATGACACAGTAGCGAGTGAGTGTCGTAGGACACAGAGAAGGGTGTCCTTGACTCAGGATTACACAGTGTGAGACATTGGGTCTTGTCTTGTATGACGCTAGTAAGATGGTGCCTTGCGCTAGTAAGATGGTCCTTTTGCGCTAGTAGATGGCTCATGAGCTAGTAAGATGGTGCCTTGTATGACGCTAGTAAGATGGTGCCTTGTATGACGCTAGTAAGATGGTGCCTTGTATGCGCTAGTAAGATGGTGCCTTTATGGCTAGTAGATGGTGCCTGTATGCGCTAGTAAGATGGTGCCTTGTATGACGCTAGTAAGATGGTGCCTTGTATGACGCTAGTAAGATGGTGCCTTGTATGACGCTAGTAAGATGGTGCCTTGTATGACGCTAGTAAGATGGTGCCTTGTATGACGCTAGTAAGATGGTGCCTTGTATGACGCTAGTAAGATGGTGCCTTGTATGACGCTAGTAAGATGGTGCCTTGTATGACGCTAGTAAGATGGTGCCTTGTATGACGCTAGTAAGATGGTGCCTTGTATGACGCTAGTAAGATGGTGCCTTGTATGACGCTAGTAAGATGGTGCCTTGTATGACGCTAGTAAGATGGTGCCTTGTATGACGCTAGTAAGATGGTGCCTTGTATGACGCTAGTAAGATGGTGCCTTGTATGACGCTAGTAAGATGGTGCCTTGTATGACGCTAGTAAGATGGTGCCTTGTATGACGCTAGTAAGATGGTGCCTTGTATGACGCTAGTAAGATGGTGCCTTGTATGACGCTAGTAAGATGGTGCCTTGTATGACGCTAGTAGATGGTGCCTTGTATGAGCTAGTAAGATGGTGCCTTGTATGACGCTAGTAGATGGTGCCTTGTATGACGCTAGTAAGATGGTGCCTTGTATGACGCTAGTAAGATGGTGCCTTGTATGACGCTAGTAAGATGGTGCCTTGTATGACGCTAGTAAGATGGTGCCTTGTATGACGCTAGTAAGATGGTGCCTTGTATGACGCTAGTAAGATGGTGCCTTGTATGACGCTAGTAAGATGGTGCCTTGTATGACGCTAGTAAGATGGTGCCTTGTATGACGCTAGTAGATGGTGCCTTGTATGACGCTAGTAGATGGTGCCTTGTATGACGCCAGTAAGATGGTGCCTTGTATGACGCCAGTAAGATGGTGCTCTAGCCTGTGATGGTGCCTTGCGCAGTAAGATGGTGCCTTGTATGACGCCAGTAAGATGGTGCCTTGTATGACGCCAGTAAGATGGTGCCTTGTATGACGCCAGTAAGATGGTGCCTTGTATGACGCCAGTAAGATGGTGCCTTGTATGACGCCAGTAAGATGGTGCCTTGTATGACGCCAGTAAGATGGTGCCTTGTATGACGCTAGTAAGATGGTGCCTTGTATGACGCTAGTAAGATGGTGCCTTGTATGACGCTAGTAAGATGGTGCCTTGTATGACGCTAGTAAGATGGTGTCTTGTGTGTCACTAGTAAGATGGTGCCTTGTGTGTCACTAGTAAGATGGTGTCTTGTGTGTCACTGAGTTTAGTCCTTCAAATAATGTGATATTGTTACCTAGTACAAAATATTATGCTTATCCTTATTGTACCAAAGATCATACTTATGCTTTTATATTTTATATGTACAGATTGTACTATTTTATATATAAATTTTTACTAGTAAAAGAAATATATATATATTTATAAGCTATTGTCTCTATTTATTTTATACCCCGGACAAAAACCCTTTATTTTATTACGGTATTGCATTATTGGTTATGAGAGCAGATTCCCTTAGAATAACCGGCCGAGTAATCGGGTTTGCCATAGCTCTCGTAACTAATATTGTAATAAAGCCCCTCATACACAAAACCTCCTTTACCCCCTCCTCCCAACCTTTCCTAGGCCAACCCCTACCCCGCCTTCCCTCCACTACAGATTTATTAACTCTCGAAGTCATTCTACTTCGTTCCATCCTCTCTACATGTCCAAACCATCTCAATAACCCCTCCTCAGCCCTCTGGATAATAGTTTTGGTAATCCCACACCACCTCCTAATCTCCAAACTATGGATTCTCTGCATTATATTCACACCACACAATGCCCTCAGACATGACATCTCCACTGAATCCAGCCTTCTCCTTGTTGCAACATTCACAACCCATGCATCACACCCACACAAGAGCATTGGTATAACTATACTCTCATACATTTCATTCTTTGCTTTCATGGTTAAAGTTCTTTATCTACACAAACTCCTCAGTGCACCACTCACCTTTTTTCCCCCTCACCAATTCTATGATTTACCTCATCTTTCATAGACCCATCTGCTGATACGTCCACTCCCAAATATCTGAATACATTCACCTCCTCCATACTCTCTCCCTCCAATCTGATATCCAATCTTCCATTACCTAATTTTTTATCTTCATCACCTTACTCTTTCCTATATTCACTTTTAATTTTCTTCTTTTACATACCCTACCAAAATCATCAACCAACCTCTGCAACTTCTCTTCAGAATCACCCAAAAGCACAGTGTCGTCAGCAAAGAGCAACTGTGACAACTCCCACATTGTGTTAGATTCTATATCTTTTAACCCCACACCTCTTGCCAACACCTGAGCATTCACTTTTCTTACAACTACATCTATAAATATGTTGAATAACCATGGTAACATCACACATCCATGTCTAAGGCCTACTTTTACTGGGAAATAATCTCCCTCTCGCCTACATACTCTAACCTGAGCCTCACTATCCTCGTAAAGACACTTCACTGCTTTCAATAACCTACCTCCTATTCCATACATTTGCAACATCTGCCACATTGCCCCCCCTATCCACCCTATCATATGTCTTATTATTATACTATAAAGGAGATATACTAGGAATAAGTTAAAATGAGTTATTTATATTTGCATGTGTGTTAGCCAAAAAATAAAAAATCATTCTCCTCCTTTTCTGTCGCTACCTTCATTAGGCACCTTTGGCTCTCTTCTTGAACTGGTTCATGCTATGACTGGCTTTGACATGTACAGGCAGTCTGTTCCATTCCTTTATTGCTGTACAATAAAAGGTGTTTGAAGCTTGGCTACTGACTGTGGGTACTACAAAGTTGGCAGCAAGATATTCTGGACAGTGTGAGCAATTTTATAAACATGATTTAACTTCAGTTTTACTCTGTCTTCAACATTCAGCATATCCAATTGTTGTAATTCATCCTGGCCTACATGCTCTCTTGGACCCAGGTCCAGGATGAATCTTACCGTTTTGTTCTGGATGATCTGCAGCCTTATCTTTCAGTTTTTTTTTGTCAAAGCAGAGTACCAAGAAGAGCAAGCATAGTGCATATGGCATTGTATAAGGGCTAGACATAGGATCCTGCGAGCCTCAGTAGGTAAACAGTGCTTGTCTGTAGAGGAACTTCAGTCTGGCATTCGCTTTCTTTACTACACTCTTCTCTCTCAATTCTCCTGACATGCATGGGTCAAAAGGGATTCCCAGATATTTTACTGAGGAAACTGAAGTGATGGGTTCTCCATTACACTGGACATTAAAATTATTTGCCCTTCAGTTTATGAACGAAAACTATTAAAGCATACATGACTCCTTGCACTGAATAATCAACAGTTTTACCATATCAAAGTTTAAGAGAAATGTAATTTCTTAAAAGTTGTGCCATTAATCCTATAAGAACAATTTTAAGTTTAAAATGTGGGTGATAAATGTACATAAATACATGTACTGTATACTACTGATGCACAAATTTAGGCATGTTAGACTGAACAAGCAACTCACCTTCAATTCTCCAAATCTATAGTAAGATAACTTGTACATGAGACAATTTAAGAGTGTTGATGAACCTTGGGAATCCACTCTAAACTCTCCACGATCAGTAAAATAATCACTCTCCTGAAAAGTTGGGAAAAATTACTTTCGAAGGTACTACATAACAGTATACTATATTTTTTTAAATTCTGCAACTACTCAACACCACAAATACATTGCTCCTCAGATCAAGTATAAGTTTTTCCAAATACAATGGGTGGTTTCTAAACCATACACCAATGAACTGGCTCATGGTCAGCTGGATGCCCTTACAGCTAATGAATATAAAGAAAGGCACACCTTTACATCTTTGAGACTTTTTTATTTTTTTTTCAACAAGTCGGCCGTCTCCCACCGAGGCAGGGTGACCCAAAAAGAAAGAAAATCCCCAAAAAGAAAATACTTTCATCATCATTCAACACTTTCACCACACTCATACATAATCACTGTCTTTGCAGAGGAGCTAAGATACGACAGCTGAGAATTGTCCCTCCCAGCTGTCACTATCCCAGACCCCTCCTTTAAAGTGCAGGCATTGTACTTCCCATTTCTAGGACTCAAGTCCAACTAAATCAATTAACTGGTTTCCCTGAATCCCTTCACAAAATGTTACCCTGCTCACACTCCAACAGATCGTCATGTCCCAAAAACCATTTGTCTCCATTCACTCCTATCTAACACGCTCACACATGCTTGCTGGAAGTCCAAGCCCTCCCCACAATACCTCCTTTACCCTTCCCTCCAACCTTTTCTAGGACGACCCCTACCCCGCCTTCCTTTCCCTACAGATTTATACCCTCTCCAAGTCATTCTACTTTGATCCATTCTCTCTAAATGACCAAACCACCTCAACAACCCCTATTCAGCCCTCTGACAAATACTTTTAGTAACCCCACACCTTCTCCTAATTTCCACATTCCGAATTTTCTGCATAATATTTACACCACACATTGCCCTTAGACAAGACATCTCCACTGCCTCCAGCCTCCTCCTCGCTGCAGCATTTGCAACCTATGCTTCACACCCATATAAGAGTGTTGGTACCACTATACTTTCATACATTCCCTTCTTTTCCTCCATGGATAACGTTTTTTGTCTCCACAGATACCTCAACGCACCACTCACCTTTTTTCCTTCATCAATTCTATGGTTAACCTCATCTTTCATAAACCCATCCGCTGTCACGTCAACTCCCAAATATCTGAAAACATTTACTTCTTCCATAATCCCTCTCTCCAATGTGATATCCAATTTTTCTTTATTTAAATCGTTTGATACCCTCATCACCTTACTCTTATCTATGTTCACTTTTAACTTTCTACCTTTACACACTCCCAAACTCGTCCACTAACCTTTGCAACTTTTCTTTAGAATCTCCCATAAGCACAGTATCATCAGCAAAAAGTAACTGTCAACTCCCATTTTGCATTTAATTCTCCATAATTTAATCCCACCCCTCTCCCCAACACCCTAGCATTTACTTCTTTTACAACCCCATCTATAAATATATTAAACAACCATGGTGACATTACACATCCCTGTAAGACCTACTTTTACCTGGAAGTAATCTCCCTCTCTCCTACACACCCTAACCTGAGCCTCACTATCCTCATAAAAACTCTTTACAGCCTTCAGTAACTTACTACCTATTCCATACACTTGCAACATCTGCCACAGTGCTCCCCTATCCACTATCATATGCCTTTTCTAAATCCATAAATGCAATAAAAACTTATTTATTTTTTTTTTTTTATTAACACATCGGCCGATTCCCACCAAGGCAGGGTGGCCCGAAAAAGAAAAACTTTCATCATCATTCACTCCATCACTGTCTTGCCAGAAGGGTGCTTTACACTACAGTTATAAAACTGCAACATTAACACCCCTCCTTTAGAGTGCCGGCACTGTACTTCCCATCTCCAGAACTCAAGTCCGGCCTGCCGGTTTCCCTGAATCCCTTCATAAATGTTACTTTGCTCACACTCCAACAGCACGTCAAGTATTAAAACCATATGCCTCCATTCACTCCTATCAAATACGCTCACACATGCTTGCTGGAAGTCCAAGCCCTCGCACACAAAACTTCCTTTACCCCCCCTCCAACCTTTCCTAGGCCGACCCCTACCCCGCCTTCCCTCCACTACAGATTTATACACTCTGAAGTCACTCTGTCTCGTCTCCATTCTCTACATGTCCAAACCACCTCAACAACCCCTCCTCAGCTCTCTGGACAATCGTTTTGGTAATCCCGCACCTCCTCCTAATTTCCAAACTCCGAATTCTCTGCATTATATTCACACCACACATTGACCTCAGACATGACATCTCCACTGCCTCCAGCCTTCTCCTCGTTGCAACATTCATCACCCATGCTTCACACCCATATAAGAGCGTTGGTATAACTATACTCTCATACATTCCCTCTTTACTTCCATGGACAAGGTTCTTTGTCTCCACAGACTCCGAAGTGCTCCAATAAAAACTTCTCTACCTTTATCTAAATACTGTTCACATATATGCTTCACTGTAAACACTTGATCTACACATCCCCTACCCACTCTAAAGCCTCCTTGCTCATCTGCAATCCTACTCTGTCTTACCTCTAATTCTTTCAATAATAACCCTGCCATACACTTTACCTGGTATACTCGGTAAACTTATTCCCCTATAATTTTTACACTCTTTCATCCCCTTTCCCTTTATATAAAGGAACTATACATGCTCTCTGCCAATCTCTAGGTACCTTCCCCTCTTTCATACATTTATTAAACAAAAATACCAACCACTCCAGCACTATAACCCCCTGCTTTTAACATTTCTGTCATGATTCCGTCAATTCCAGCTGTTTTACCCCCTTTCATTCTATGTAATGCCTCACGCACCTCCCCCACACCCATCCTGCTCTTCTTCACTCCTAAACGATGTTGTACCTCCCTGGCCAGTACATGAAATTACTGCCTTCCTTTTTTCATCGACATTTAAAAGTTCCTCAAAATATTCCCACCATCTACCCAATACCTCCAGCTCCCCATCTACTAACTCCCCTAACTCTGTTTTTAACTGACAAATCCATTCGTTCCTAGGCTTTCTTACCTTATCTTACTCCAAAAATTTTCTTGTTTTCAGGAAAATCTCTTGACAGAGCCTCTCCCATTCTTTCATCTGCTCTTCTTTTGCGCTCTTTCACCATCTCTTCACCTTTCTTTTACTCTCCCTATACTCTGCTCTTCTATTAACACTTCTGTTTTGTAAAAACCTCTCATAAGCTACCTTTTTCTCTTATCACACCCTTTACTTCTTCATTCCACCACTCACTCCTCTTTCCTCCTGCACCCACCCTCCTATAGCCACAAACTTCTGCTCCACATTCTAATACTGCATTTTTAAAACTATCCCAACTCTCTTCAACCCCCCCACTACTCATACTTGCACTAGCCCACCTTTCTGCCAATAGTTGCTTATATCTCACCTTAAGTTCCTCCTCCCTTAGTTTATACACTTTTACCTCTCTCTTACTTGAGACATGGTTGGATATTTCAGGGTAAACTTAGCTTGTCTGAAAACATTATTTAAAAACAGGACAAAATATATGAACATCTTTCCCTGTTGCCAATAGTACCCAATTTGCTTTACAAATTCATTTCTATACCAAAATGTACAAAAAATAAATGGATTTGATAAAATAACCAAGAAAAAGAAAAATGTGGGAGGTGGTGCAATTAGATTAATGATGACAGTAGGTTACCAGAGCATGTGTGGGGCTACCCGTCCCTCCTTACTTCACTAAGTATGACATATCAGCCCATCATACATAAATCATAAGTTGTATACAAAATTCAGTGGCACCAACACAGCTGTAAGGGTGAGAACTATGGGTTCTGAATGTTGCAGAAAGGAGAGCAATGTGTGGTGCAAATATTGGGCAAAGAATTAGGAGTTTGAAGATAAGGTGTGGATTTATCAATGCTATGTCTATTTATTCTATGTACCTCATTTGAATAAGTTTAATTTAAAGTCAACTTAATTACAACTTTTTCCTCACTTACTTTGATATCTTTTGGATGTTCTCCCTCAGCAATCCTCACCATCCAGAGGAACTTGTTGATATCATCACCCGAGTATCCAATGACTCCACCAAATATCACAAGTACATAGTCCACATCTAGTGCGGTCATTATATCATAAGCAGCAGTTTCATTGGAGGACATGGCCTTTCCTACCAGGGCTATATGTGAATTATTCCAAGTATTATTATCGACTAGAGTAGTTCTATTTGCCATCCCAGCAATCTGGTAGCCATAATCCCACCAGGACATCACTCGTGCATCAGTGTCAGTGTTTTGTGCCAACCAATAATAAGCCTCACGAAAATCATCCAAAATTTGTCTGCTCCTGTAAATAAAGAATGTTGCAAAATCTGATTATTGTGTCAATACCTCTAGGACCCTCACTTGTCAGACACTAATGCTAAATATTTTCACAAAAATATTTTATGTTTTACTCTTCCTTCATCCCCCTTTCCTTGGAAAAATGAATGATGCATACTAGATTTTTCTTTACTAAGTTATAGAATACTGACAAATTAAGCACTTGACACCACAAGCATGGGTAATTAAAAAATTGCTGTAGTGTTATCCTGAACTCACTCACACACCTACACACTACTAAAGCACAAATTTTACTACAAACCCAAAGCTCACCTTTCATTTTAACCCCCCTCCAATTCCCAAAATTATTTCACCAAACCAAAGCAATAAGAAGAGCCACACAAGACATCAAGATATCCTAGTTTAAAAAACAGACATGCCAAACAGGAATGTTAAAGTAATATATACAAAAATAATTAAAAATGTATCCTAAGAGTTGCAAGAAAATAGTATTGGTAATCCCAGACCTCATTGCAATTACAGAAACCAGATTAAATGAAGTAATTATAAAGTACATTTTTCCCTGAAGAGATATTTTAGGAAAGTAAAGGATAAAGGATAAGATTAGCAGCACTCATTATCAAAAGATTGAAATGTTAAGAAATATTAATTCCAGACTAAAATGACTCCTCAGACTATATAGCTGGCTCAAATTCTACCGTGTTCAACAATCTACTACAAAGGAACCGAAGAAAGATTGAAATAAGAGTGTACCAACTGCACTGAAAAAATAGAGGCAGCAAACGTTAAGTTAAACCAGTGATAGATTTAAATCATGGCGATGTAAACTGGGAAAAATGAGATACCACATAGTGGCCCAAGAGAAGAGCAAGCTGCTCAAATCATTAATGCTGAACTTCCTAAGGCAGCATTAAAGAATAAACAAGATTAAGAGGATATGAGCAAGCAAGGTTGGATTATGTTTTCATCTTCAGCATGAATAATACAGGAAATTTAATACTGTATTGCCTCGGGAAACAAATGATCACTTAACATTGTTACCGGGTGGAGTAAAACTAAAGGAAAGATGAAGAATAAAAAACTGAGGTATCTGAAAGTTTCCTATGAAAAGATATTTTCTAACAGCAAAAGAGAATGATGAATTCTGAGGAAAAAAAAACACCCAGACACTGAAAAATTTCTAGCAGAAGAGAATTTTTTTTTTTTTTTTTACCAACATACAGGAGGGGTTTGGGATATTGGCAGTTTGGAGGGACTTCTTAACTGTCAAATCTGAATGACTCTGCAAAGACAATGATTATGTATGAGTGAGGTGAAAGTGTTGAATGATTATGAAAGTATTTTCTTTTTGGGGATTTTCTTTCTTTTTGGGTCACCCTGCCTCAGTGGGAGACGACCGACGTGCTAAAAAAAAAACAGGGAAAGAAATATTAAATACAAATTAATATATACAGTGGACCCCCGGTGATCAGCCGTTCTTGATATCGGCCAACTCTGTGAAAGGCCGTTATATTTGGCTTCTAGTGATCGGCCTTTATTTCGGCGATTGGCCGTATGGGACGCGTCCGTCTGCCAGCTGGGGCCGCTTGCGTTTCAGTTTGACTGTCTCTCGATGCATGAGGAAGCTTCTGCTCATTCATCCAAATATTTCGCTTGTTTTTCGTGGTTTTTTGTCAGTGCAACTGCAAAATAAGTAACCATGGCTCCCAAGAAAGTTCCTAGTAAAGTTCCTGTGGCAAAGAAAGTGAGAAACACCATGGAATTTAAGCAAGAACTGATTGAAAAATACGAGTGGAATGCGGGTGCTCGAACTTGCCAGGATGTATGAGAAAAACAAATCAACTATCACATCCATCCTGGCAAGGAAAGAACAAATCAAGGACGCTAATGTTGCCAAAGAGGGACTTTTCTAACGAAACAAAGGTCACCAATAATGGAAAATATGGAAGTTATTGTTGATTAAGTAAAAAGAAATACATAGTGGGAGTGTTGTGGAGTATTATTTGTGAGAAAGGAAGGCAGTTGCACGAGGATCTTGTGAAGAAAACTCCTGAAACAAGTGCTGCTGGTAGTGAATTTAGGGCCAGCAAAGGCTGGTTTGAGAGATGGAATTCAAGGGGTACATAGAGGCTGAAAAATTCAAACCCCAAAAAGTGTTTAATTGTGACAAAACAGGCCTGTTTTGGAAGAAAAAGCCAAACAGGACCTACATCACGCAGGAGGAAAAGGCACTGCCAGGACACAAGCCTATGAAAGACAGGCTAACTCTTTTGTTGTGTAGTAATGCTAGTGGGGATTTCAAAGTGAAGCCTTTACTGGTGTATCACTGAAAATCCCAGCGTGTTCAAGTAAAACAATGTCGTCAAGAATAGATTGTGTGTGATGTGGGAAGCTAATAATAGGGCATGGGTCACAAGGCAAATTTTCAGAGAGTGGGTTAATGATATGTTTGGCCCAAGTGTGAAAAAATACCTCCTGGAAAAGAAATTGCCACTAAAGTGCCTCCTGGTACTGGACAATGCTCCTGCACATCCTCCAGACTTGGAAGACCAAGTGTTTAGGGACTTCAGTTTTATAAAAGTGAAGTTCTTGCCTCCTAACACCACTCCTCTCCTCCTGCCCATGGACCAGCAGGTCATTTCTAACTTCAAAAAACTCTTCTCGAAAGCAATGTTTCAAAAGTGCTTTGAAGTGAACTCGGACACTCGGCTGACCCTAAGAGTTCTGGAGGAATCACTTCACTATCCTCCATTGCATAGGCCTTATAGGTAAGGCTTGGGATGGAGTGAATTCCAGAACTTTGAACTGCTTGGAGAAAATTGTGGCCAGGTTGTGTCCAAGAGAGGATTTTGAAGGGTTTGAGGCTGACTCTGCCTGTTGTGGACTATTGCGGCATTGGGGAAGTCCCTGGGGTTGGAGGTGAGTGGCGAGGATGTGGAAGAGTTGGTGGACGACCACAGGGAAGAGCTAACCACTGAAGAGCTGGAAGAGCTTCATCTGCAAAAGCATCAGACCACAGTTGAGAAACTTGCTTCAGAAAAGGAGGAAGAGGGAGTGAAGGAGGTGCTTTCTTCAGTGATTAAGAACATGTGTTCAAAGTGGAATGAGTTGCAAAGTTTTGTTGAAAAATATCACCCTGACTAAGCTGAAACAAGCCATATCTGCAACATGTTTAGTGACAAAACCTTGTCCCACTTCAGAGACATCACAAAGAGACGCCAGAAACAGAGCACTCTAGACAGATATGTTGTGCGACAGGGGTCCAGTGACTCAAGCTGGTCCTAGTGGCATTAAAAGACAAAGAAGGGAAGTAACCCCAAAGAGGGCTTTGCTACCTGAAGTCTATGGAGGGGGATTCCCCTTTCAAACAATAACTCCTCCCTCTTTCCTCCTCCCTATCTTCCAGAAGCCAGCACTAGTCTTCAATAAAGGTACGTATGTAAAACTTATTTAATTGTTAAAAAAAATATTTTTTTGTTGATATTTTTGTCTGGAACGGATTAATTGTATTTACATTAATTCTTATGGGAAATATTAATTTGGTCATCGGCCATTTCAGTGTTAGGCCGAGCTTCTGGAACGGATTACGGGCGATGACCAAGGGTCCACTGTAATAAGCTTAACAAAATTTTGGTGATTAGAAACGATGAACCAAAAGAAAAAAAATTAAAATTAAAATTTTATATGAACATAATTTGAAGATAAGAGACCACAAGAAGAGATGATTGGAGAGCAAGGAGCTCCAAAGAAAATGTGAGCTAGACTACATCATTGGAGTAAAGGAGAAAGGATTACAACATAAAAACACTGTAATGAATGACATTGAGTTCAAACAAATATGATAATGCTTTTTCGATTAGTCAATGAAAAGGTATGAGCAGCAGCCAAGAGCTGATCTCAAATAGAAAATTACATCCCATAGGTATTGAAGAGAAAATAGCTAAACCTTCAGGAAAAAAAAAAAAAAAGTCATATTTCATACATTAAACATGTAAAGAGCAAATTGCACAGTTAATTAAAAATACAAACCAGGGTAAAACAGTACATGATCAACTGACCCATCTTGGCTGTATGATGCTAGAACTATTGAAGGTGAAGAATAAGCATTGGAAGTGACCCATGTGCAGTGGACGGAGAACATCATGAGGATCATCAATACTGCCACAATCACCATACTACGTATGTTGACACCAAGACCATCATTGCTTGCCTGACAAAAAAAAAAAAAAAAAAAAAAAAAGAACAATTACAAATTTTATATTTGTAAAAGTAATTCCATAATTTTATTGTTAGTCTCAGTAGTGATGTGCTATTTTTAGAGGTTATACCATCAGGGACATCACCAAAAGAAAACAAGGGGGGCTGAAGCCCCCAAAATTCCATCAGCCTCTCAAGCCCACCAAAATATAAAATAACACTGCTTCAAAAAAAAAGTCTCTTAACTCCCTCTTCCAACCACATTGCTACTCTGAAGCCACTCCTATATAAAATTCAGGAGCTGGCCCCTGCATACAATACCAACATACCTGAAATTGGTTTTGAGGGTTCTGGCCAAGCAGCCCAGCAGGAGGCCTAGGCATCCTTGTTGAGTGCCTGGTCAATTAGGCTGGCCTAATTAAGTGCCTATCTACCCAAATTAATCTTATATAATTACCTTTTAGATTTATCAACAAAAACCTCCTACCATTCTATCCCTTTTCCCTAATTAACACCTTCATAAAACAACTAAAGTATCAACCATTCAGCTCTACAATGGCACATTGTTCTATCAAATTATCCACAATACTCTCATTTACATATCTTCTTCCCTAAGCATTTATGGTAATTTATGGTAGTTATAAAAAAAAGCACATTTATTTTTTTTCCATCAGAATAATCTATGAAGTACACCTATAATAAATATGGACTTACATGTGGCAAAGAACAAAATAATATAAGAGAAAGCTGAAAATATTAAACATGGTTAATACCTGCTGTTCATGCTTCATTTTGCGTAATTTTCCAGCTTTGTCATATTTGTTATTTTTTTCTCCTTCATCCTCATCATCACTGGAGTCTCCACTCTGTGGACGAGATTGCTCCTCCTCCTGGAAAGGAAAGGTAGAACATCTCTCCAGTTCAAGAAAATACATTTCTCATAGTCTGGTCAAGCTTAAGACAAATGCCATTTGCATGTACTCTTAACTAAGGCTGAACAAGCTTTTCTGGTACAAGTACAAAGCAAGTGACTTTCAGAAAAAAAAAAAAAAATCTCAAATATAGGTTTGACATCAATGTGTATTATAATTTCATAATAAGCACATACCTTCAAATAGACTTCAAAGAGGCGCGAGAAGGCAATTCCACCTAATACACAGACCACAGGAGTAAGTGTTAACATCAAACGAACCATAACACCAGCAAAATAGACTGCACTCACTGCAAACAATACAACTGCAAAACAAAGATTTTCATTAAAAATAAAGCCAGGAATGAAGTATTTATAACATTAAGTACTTTTTGCAAAAAATGATCAGCTTAAAAACAAGCTAAAAAAAAAAATGCTACTGGAGGTGAGCCCAAGTCATTTATGCCTTTCAAGACCTAGTGCAATTTACTTATAGATCTGTCATTTTTGGAAGTCCTTGATCCTCTTTTCTTTATGGAATTTAATCTCTAGTATCTTTAACATTTGATGTTAACAGTCTCAAAACAGTATTACACGGATCAGTTATACTTACTAAAGACTCTCTCATCATTTATATTTTTAATGCAGTACCATATTCCTACAGGAAAGGTAGCTACAAGAATATGCAAGTCAAAGAAGAAGCTGAACCATGTTGTGGGTTGATGCTCTGATACAGATGCTATGATAGGAATGTGAATCTTGGCATATCCAGTGTCCCAAAGAGAATAAAATCTGTAAAATTAAACTCAATTACTGCTCATTTTCTGAATTTGTAGAAATCAGGAACTAGACCTGAAAAACAAAATTACAAAAAACATGTTTCTTTACCCAAATAATACTAGTTTTTATCTAATATCTGCACTGTCTAGGCATGCTACTATAATTCTGTCATAACTATTAGCTTTTCTTCAACTAATGCCTCACTTTGATTGCTACAATTTTCACATTCATAATCCTAATATTTTTTTATATTTAAGGAAAAACTCTGAACCCTACAGCCACACAGGTGAGTACACAAGCTTCTATATTAGAACATTAACCAATACAATACCACAAACTGCAGGTATAATTACTGAAAGGATATATGACTACTAGCCAACTTTCCTAACAATCTTAAGAGCCAAGGTCAACAACAGTGTGCATGATTTAATGAAAAGTCATTATATAAAAGCATGTAGTTTCACTTAAACATCTAATAGGAAGCTAGGGTAAAGGAGGTTATGAGTGTTAAGAGGCTTGAGTGAGAGTATTAAATCAGAGTGAAGTAGTGATTTTGAATGCTTGGTTCACTCTAGGTGTAAAAAAAAAAGTAACATTTATAGTGATTCAGGAATATTGACTAGCCAGACATGAGTATTGAAGGTGGGAAGTGAAGTACCTCTAAAAGATGGGCAGGAATGTTGCAGTCAAAAGGTAATCTGAATTGTGATGTCAGCATACTTTGTGTAATACTTAGGAAAAAAATATACATACCTGCCACTCCATGGAGCTACAACACCCATCCAGGTGAGCCCCACCACAGCCAAGAATACAGCACCAGCTGCTGTTCCAGCAGCCACAAGGAAGAAATGTCTGAATTCTGCCTGGGTCATCACGCTCTGCAAATACTTCAGTACAGCTACTGCATTCAGAAGAGCAAAAACACCTAGAAAAAAAAAATGAATATTTATCAATATATTAATTGTGTGAGCATATTAGATAGGAGCAAATGGAGGCAAATGGTTTTTATGACTTGACGTTCTGTTTGAGTGTGAGCAAGGTAACCTTTATGAAGGGATTCAGGGAAACCAGCAGGCCAGACTTGAGTCCTGGAGATGGGAAGGACAGTCCCTGCACTCTGAAGGAGGGGTGTTAATATTGCAGTTTTATAACTGTAGTGTAAGCATGCCTATGGCAAGACAGCGATGGGGTGAATGAGGGTGAAAGATTATTTTTCGGGCCACCCTACCTTTGTGGAAAATGGCTTATGTGTTAATAATAGATAATAAAAATATTAATAAAGCATCCATGATAGGTCTTAGAAAATTGATTTCTGCATTGTTCTTGCCTCTTATGTTCCTTTTTGGTTAAAAAAAAAAATTACTGTAGCACAATTTAAATAGTTTATTAAGTTCAGCTGAAGGGCCAACTCTCTTGAATGATACTGAAGATACAGATAATTACCAAATTCTTTTGATCATTTTTTTAACACGTTGGCCGTTTCCCACCGAGGCAGGGAGACCCAAAGAGAAAGAAAAACCCAAAAAGAAAAAACTTTCATCATTCAACACTTTCACTATCACTCACACAATCACTGTCTTTGCAGAGGCACTCAGACACAACAGCTTAGATGTCCCTCCAAACTGCCAATATCCCAAACCCCTCCTTTAAAGTGCAGGCATTGTACTTCCCATTTCCAGGACTTGAGTCCCGCTAACCGTTTCCCTGAATCCCTTCACAAAATATTGCCCTGCTCACACTAAAACAGCTCATCAGGTCCCAAAAACCATTCATCTCCATTCACTCCATCTAACAGGCTCATGCATGCTTGCTGGAAGTCCAAGCCCCTCACCCACAAAACCTCCTTTATCCCTCCCTCCCTCCAACCTTTTCAGGAATGACCCCTATCCCACCTTCCTTCTACAGATTTATACGTTCTCCAAGTCATTCTACTTTGTTCCATTCTCTCTAAATGACCAAACCACCTCAACAGCCCCTCTTCAGCCCTCTGACCAATACTTTTAGTAATGCCACACCTCCTAATTTCCACTACAAATTCTATGCATAATATTTACACCATACATTGCCCTTAGACACGACATCTCCACTGCCTTCAGCCTCCTCCTCGCTGCAGCATTTACAACCTATGCTTCACACCCATATAAGAACACAAGAAAGGAGGAACACTGCAGTAGGCCTGTTGGCCCATACTGGGCACGTCCTACACAAATCCAACCTACTAACAATATTTGAACAACCCACTTTAGTGCTACCCTAGCAATAAGCTCCGATAAATCCACTAACTCATGTGCAAGTCCCACTCAAATCTAACCCCTCTCACTTGTGTATTTATCCAACCTAAACTTGAAACTACCCAAGGTTTTAGCCTCAAGCACCCTACTAGGCAGACTGTTCCACTCATCAACCACCCTATATCCAAACCAATACTTTCCTATATCCTTTCTAAATCTAAACTTGTCTAATTTAAACCCATTATTATGGGTTCTCTCTTGGAGGGACATCCTCAAGACATTATTTATATCCCTTTTATTAATACCCATCTTCCACTTATACACTTCGATCATGTCTCCCCTCATTCTTCGTCTTACAAGCGTAATCTAGGTGAGGTCTTACTAATGATATACAGTGGAACCTCGGTTTTTGTTTGCCTCTGTTTTCATCGATTTCATTTATCGACGACTTTTTTTTGTCAAAATATTATCTTTTCGTTCATCGCCTCGGATTTCGTTGGACGTACCGAAAGTGATTCTACGATATGTACGATACTAAAGCAGCAGGAGTCGATAAAGGCTATAGCGTCAGCCAGCGATAAAATGTAGCATTAACAGTGTAGCAAGTAAGTTAAGCGATAGAAAAAGGACACAAAACTAACTCCTCCAATGTTGGAGGTATATAGAGCCACTGACAACGTACACCACCCTGCAAATCTTCCACCACCCTAAACCTCTGCCAGTATATTTCTTATTTATAAATTGAAGTGTAAATATTTCTTATTTATAAATTACGTACATCGTTTCAGTGCGACTAGTAGTGGTGGTGGCAGCTGCCGCCACCACCACCATTATATGGCTTATGCTGCCAGTGGCCCTGATAAACCCAACACCACCACTAGTCACATACGTAATGACATTTTATTCATTCTAGAGTACAGAGGTCCCTCGGTTTTTGTGCATCTCCAAACTCGAACATTTATGTAAGTGTATTTTCATAAGTGCTGTTGCAAGTGTATTTTTGGGGGTCTGAAATAGATTAACCTACGTGACATTATTTCTTAAGGAAGTAAATTCGTTCGGTAATGGCACTTGAGCACCATTCTGGAACGAATTTTCGGCAAAAATTGAGGGACCACTGTATATATCATGTTTATGTTATTAATATTGTTTATGTCATATTAGATGAATTGTGATAGATAAATAAGCGGAAGAGTTGATATTAGCATCATATTGAAGCATTTTGTCTGGTCTCCAAACTATAAACTCTCCTCCCTCTCCCCTCCTCGCCATTTTCCATACACCAACAAGAGTCTTCAATAAAAGTATAAGTGATTTAATTTTTTTTTTTTTTTTTTATTAACACATCGGCCGATTCCACCAAGGCAGGGTGGCCCGAAAAAAAAACTTTCATCATCATTCACTCCATCACTGTCTTGCCAGAAGGGTGCTTTACACTACAGTTATAAAACTGCAACATTAACACCCCTCCTTCAGAGTGCCGGCACTGTACTTCCCATCTCCAGAACTCAAGTCCGGCCTGCCGGTTTCCCTGAATCCCTTCATAAATGTTACTTTGCTCACACTCCAACAGCACGTCAAGTATTAAAACCATATGCCTCCATTCACTCCTATCAAATACGCTCACACATGCTTGCTGGAAGTCCAAGCCCTCGCACACAAAACTTCCTTTACCCCCTCCCTCCAACCTTTCCTAGGCCGACCCCTACCCCGCCTTCCCTCCACTACAGATTTATACACTCTCGAAGTCACTCTGTCTCGTTCCATTCTCTCTACATGTCCAAACCACCTCAACAACCCCTCCTCAGCTCTCTGGACAATCGTTTTGGTAATCCCGCACCTCCTCCTAATTTCCAAACTCCGAATTCTCTGCATTATATTCACACCACACATTGACCTCAGACATGACATCTCCACTGCCTCCAGCCTTCTCCTCGTTGCAACATTCATCACCCATGCTTCACACCCATATAAGAGCGTTGGTATAACTATACTCTCATACATTCCCTCTTTACTTCCATGGACAAGGTTCTTTGTCTCCACAGACTCCGAAGTGCTCCACTCACCCTTTTCCCTCATCAATTCTATGATTCACCTCATCCTTCATAGACCCATCCGCCGACATGTCCACTCCCAAATATCTGAATACATTCACCTCCTCCATACTCTCTCCCTCCAATCTGATATCCAATCTTTCGTCACCTATTCTTTTTGTTATCCTCATCACCTTACTCTTTCCTATATTCACTTTCAATTTTCTTCTTTTACACACCCTACCAAATTCATCCACCAACCTCTGCAGCTTCTCTTCAGAATCTCCCAAAAGCACAGTGTCATCAGCAAAAAGCAACTGTGACAACTCCCACTTTGTATTTGCTTCTTTATCTTTTAGCCCAACACCTCTTGCCAAGACCCTCGCATTCACTTCTCTTACAACCCCATCTATAAATATATTGAACAACCACGGTGACATCACACATCCTTGTCTAAGGCCCACTTTTACTGGGAAATAGTCCTTCCTCCTACACTCTAACTGGCCTCACTATCTCATAAAACTTTCACTGCTTCAAACCTTCCTATTCATACACCTGCAACATCTGCAATTTATCCCTATCATCGTTTTCCAAATCCATAAATGCCACAAAAACATCTTTACCCTTTAAGTGATTTAAGTGATTTAAATGTTCATTTATCCATTTCATTAGTGCTTTATATTTATTTCTCATTGTTTTCTGTATGTAAAACTAGTTATCCTCTATAAAATGTATTTTTTGTTAATACTTTTGGGTGTCTGGAATGGATTAATTAGATTTACATTATTTCTTATGGGAAATATTGCTTCGGTTTTCGTCGAATTCGGTTTTCGTTAGACACTCTGGAATGGATTAATGACGAAAACCGAGGTTCCACTGTATAGAGCTGTATTATAACCGCTGGACTTCTGTTGCTTACACTTCTTGATATAAATCCCAGTAATCTATTTGCCTCATTACGTATGCTTAGGCATTGCTGTCTTGGCTTAAGGTTGCTGATTACCATAACACCCAAGTCCTTTTTGCATTCTGTATGGCTAAGTCCTACATTATTAAGCTGATAGGTGCTAGGGTTATGAACATTCCCAAGCTTTAGAACTTTGCATTTATCTACATTGAACAGCATCTGCCACTTTTCAGACAACGAATTGAGTTTGTTTAAATCCTCCTGAAGTTCTGTGACATCTGCGTCTGAATCGGCTATCCTACCTACCTTTGAGTGTTGGTACCACTATACAGTGGACCCCCGGTGTTCGTCCATTTTTCGTAACAGAATGCTGTTCAAGTGCCATTACCAACCGAATTTATTCCCTTAAGAAATAATGTAAAGTAGACTAGTCCTTTTAGACCCCCAAAACTACACTTATAAAAGCATTTAAAAAAATACACTTACATAAAAGGGCGTGTTTTGAGAAGGACGAACACCGGGGGTCCACTGTACTCTCGTACATTCCCTTCACCTCTATGGATAACGTTCTTTGTCTCCACAGATACCTCAATGCACCACTCACCTTTTGTTCTTCATCAATTCTATGGTTAACCTCATCCTTCATAAACCCATCTGCTGACAAGTCAACTCCCAAATATCTGAAAACATTCACTTCTTCCATACTCCCTCCTTCCAATGTGATATCCAATTTTTCTTTATCTAAATCGTTTGATACCCTCAACACCTTACTCTTATCTATGTTCACTTTCAACTTTCTACCCGTACACACCCTCCCAAATTCGTCCACTAACCTTTGCAGCTTTTTTTTAGAATCCCCCAAAAGCAAAACATCAGCAAAAAGTAACTGTCAATTCCCATTTTGTATTTGATTCCCCATAATTTAATCCCACCCCTCTCCCCAATGCCCTAGCATTTACTTCTTTTACAACCCCATCTATAAGCAGTATGTTAAACAACCATGGTGACATTACACATCCCTGTCTAAGACACTTTTACTGAGAAGTAATCTCCCTCTCTCCTACACACCCTAACCTGAGCCTCACTATCCTCAAAAACTCTTTACAGCATTTAGTAACTTACTACCTATTCCATACTCTTGCAACATCTGCCACATTGTTCCCCTATGCATTATCATATGCCTTTTCTAAATCCAAAAATGCATTGAAAACTTTATGAAAAATTTATATACAGTAAAAAAAAAATATCAAGGTCCTCACCAGCTGCTGCCATGTGCTCAGAGGTCCTTATTGGCTGGAAGCCAACAAATGGGATTTGCATAGAGCAAATCAGCCCCAGGATATAAAAGGTAGTATATGCAGTGTAGATACGGTGGGAAAACCGTCCCATAAGTAAGAGGGCAAATACGTGGAGAGGGATGAGGTTGATGATGTAGACATAACCACCCCAAGCGCTCACCATATAGAAATAGGAGAGTGAAGCTAATGAAGACCAAAACAAGCTTCCAGTTTTCACAGATTTTACCTGTTAAAAAATATTAACAATTTATAATCTTTTAATATGAAAACAGCACACTAAAATTACATATATGAAATTAGATACATACTGCAGTACTACTGTACTTATTTCAATATCATTCAGTCACACCTTCAATAATTTGTAACTTCAGGCATGTCTTAAAATCCATTTACCATACCATTAGGGAATGATAAGGCTTTTAAGAACATAAGAAAGAAGGAACACTGCACAGGCCTACTGACCCATGCGAGGCAGGTCCAATTCTCCCACCGGCTTAAGCCAATGCCTTAACCTAGTCAGGTCACATTCACTTAAAGAAGGAGCATGGCATCTAACCTAGTTGCACAAGCTAGTCAGGTCCAACTCACACCCACCCACACGTATATTTATCTAACCTATTTTTAAAACTACGTACACAACGTCTTAGCTTCTATGATGGTACTCGGGAGTTTGTTCCACTCATCCACAACTTTACAGTGGAACCTCTGTTTTCGTTTGCCCTCGTTTTTGTTTTCGACGATTTTTTTCGTTAAAATTTTGTCCGTTTTTGTTCATCATCTCGGCTTTCGTCCGCCGTACCGAACTTGTCTGCCTGCCCACGCCCACACAAAGCATCCCACGCACGCGTTCTGAGTCTGTCTGGCTTTGTTTCTCATCTAGTGAACATTACCTTGCACGTTCATATGAAACATTTCATAATAATCCATTTTTTTTTTGTGCTTGTTTATCGAGTGCGACTGCTGAATAAGCCACTATGGGACCAAAGAAAGATCCGAGTGCCTTTGGGGAAATCCATGGGGGTTGGATACAAGTGGCCAGGATGTGGAAGAGTTGGTGGACGACCACAAGAGCTAACCACTGAAGAGCTGCAACACCTTCAACTGGAATAGCAACAGATCGCAGCTGAGGAAATTGCTTCAGAGGAAGAGAGGGGAGAATGTGCCTTCTTCAGTGATTAAGGACATGTGTCCAAAGTGGAGTGAGTTGCAAAGTTTTGTGGAGAAATATCACCCTAACAAAGCTGTTGCAAGCCATGTCTGCAACATGTTCAATGACAATGCCTTGTCCCATTTTAGGCAAATCTTAAAGAGACGCCAGAAACAGACCTCTCTGGACAGATTTTTTTGTGCAACATTGGTCCAGTGACTCAAGCTGGTCAATAGCTAGTACCATTAAAAGACAAAGGGAAGTAACCCCAGATAGGGACTTGATACCTGAAGTCCTTATGGCAGGGGATTCCCCTTCCAAACAATAACCTCTCCTCCCTCTCCCCGCCTTGCCGTCTTCCATACGCCAACAGAGTCTTCAATAACGGTAAAAGTTATGTTAAATGTTCATTTATCCATTTCATTAGTCCTTTATATTTATTTCTAATTGTTTTCTGTATGTAAAACTATAGTTATTTATAAAATGTATTTTTTTAATATTTTAGGGTGTCTGGAACGGATTAATTGGATTTACATTATTTCTTATCGAAAATATTGTTTTAGTTTTCGTCGAATTCGGTTTTCATCAGACTTTCTGGAACAAAATAAAGACGAAAATTGAGGTTCCACTGTACGTATTACCAAACCAGTGCTTTCCTATATCCTTCCTGAATCTGAATTTTCCCAACTTGAAGCCATTGCTGCGAGTCCTGTCTAGGCTAAATATTTTTAGCACGCTATTTATATCCCCTTTATTAATTCCTGTTTTCCATTTATACACATCAATCATATCCCCCTAATTCTACGCCTTTCTAGAGTGCAGATTCAGGGCCCTCAGTCTATCCTCATAGGGAAGATATCTGATACATGGGATCAACTGTGTCATTCTCCTTTGTACGTTTTCCAATGCATTTATATCCATTCTGTAACACAGTGACCTGAACTATGCAGCATAATCTAAAAGAGGCCTAACCAAAGATATATACAGCTGAAGAACAATCTGAGGACTTCTATTATTTATACTTCTTGGTTATGATAGCTCCAAGATCGTTTAGCTTTTATTACTTTTAAAGCGTTTCTTGGTTTCAGATTGGTCTAACAGGAACTCTAATCTTTTCACAATTCGTATATAAGATCTCGTTTAGTAGTAATGGCATGAGATTCTGCTGTCAACATTTAGAACTTGCATTTGTCTATATTAACTGGATTGAACCAACACTTCATCAGTTATTCAAATCATCCTGGTTGTCTTGTCCTCATTAAATGAATTGACAGAACTCTATTTTTAAAATTTGATCAAAACCCAATTTGACAAAGATTTGCATTTATTTCATTATGCTATTTTCAATCTCCCTCAATCTCTATGTCATGTGTACCCAAATTCTTTTGTGCAACAACATAGAAGGGGCCCAACACTGACCCCTGTGGAACACTGCTTGTGACATGCCCCCCATTCTGATTTCTCCCCATTTATACAAACTTTGCTGCCTATTTGTCAACCATGCCTCTACCCAGGAAAAAAATTCTCCTATTCCGTGTGCCTTAAGTTTCCTCAATAGCCTCTGATGTGGAACTATCGAAAGCCTTACTGAAGTCCATATACACTATCATTCAATACCATGATCTACCTCCTCAAATACCTTAATGAAAAAAGTTAGTAAATTCGTAAGACAGGAATGCCCCTTTGTAAAACCATGCCGAGATTCATTAATCAATTTATGCCTTTCAAGATGGCTACGAATTGCCTCGGCAATTATTGATTCCATAAATTTTCCCACTATGGAGGTAAAGCTTATTGGTCAATATGCTCTTGCATTCCACCACCCAGAAAACAGAACAAGACTTCACACAGTACATATTTCCTACCTAAAGGTGCAAGTAATAGCAAGAAGCCAGAGGCCAGCTGCTATCTATCCACTGGTAATTCTCAGTATACTGAGCATAGACTAGTGACCTCACTGAATCACACACACCTTACAGAATGTACAAAAGAATCTGACTGGCTTATCACAGAATTAGTGCCAGCATCACCCTTCATTCTAATACCAAAAGTATAAGTAGTGACTAATGAACAGATAGGTGTAATAAAGCTGTCTCTTGTAGGCAAACTATCTTTAAAAATGTACTCAGTATCAAAATTTTAGGTCTAAGTGGGGAATGAATATCCCAAAAGTTTGCACAGAAAATTAAAAGTGAATAGAAATAAGCACAGTGATGAGGGTAACAAAATGTTCAAGTAATTATAAACTGAATATCAGACTGAAGGAAGGGGAGTATGGAGGAAGTGGATGTACAGTATTTAGATATTTGAAAGTGGACCTATCAGCAGATGGGTCTATGAAAGATTAAGCAAACCACAGAATGGATGATGGGGAAAAAGGTAGGTGGTGTGCTGGGGAATACTGAAAAAAAGTTTATCTAAAATGAAAAAAAAATGTACCACAGTATAGTGGTACAACATTTATATGGGTGTGAGGTATGTGGAGATGCATTTGATAGGAATGTGCATTGTGAATGTTATGCAGAGAATTCAGAGCTTAGAAAGTAGAAAACTAAGCAAAGGTACAATTTAGAGTCAAAAAGGTGGTTTAGGCATACAGGGAGGATGGAGGAGGATACAATGAAGAGGGTACACAAAACTGGGGTGGAGGGTATGAGGGGGGTCATCCCAGGAACAGTTGGAGGGAGGGGGTGTAAAGGAGGCTTGAGCATCCAGCAGGCATGTGAGCATGTTTGATTGGAGTGAGGGGAGATGAGTGGAATTTTAATGGACGTGTTGAAGTGTGAACAAGTTAATATCTACGAAGGGATTCATGAGGAGCCAGTTAGCTAGACTTAAGTGTTCTGAAGATTGGTAGGACAGTGCCTGCACTCTCAAGTAGGGGTGGGGGGTGGTGCAGTTCAGAGGATCATCAGAATTGTGATGTCAATATACTTCTGGCAAGACAGCAACTGAATAATGGATAATGAGGTAAAAATAATATACAGTGGTAGCTCCGCATACGAGCAGCTCCCAACTCGAACAATTATGTAAGTGTATTTTTGTAAGTGCTTTTGGAAGTGTATTTTTGGGGTCTGAAACAGATTAATCTAATTTAAATTATTCCTTAAGGGAACAAATTCGTTCAGCATCAGCACTCGAACAGCCTTCTGGAACAAATTAAGTTCGTAACCTGAGGTACCACTGTAGTAGTATACAGCAGTCCCCCGTATCCATGGGGGATACATTCCAAGACCTAACACGGATACCCAAAACCACGGATAGTAGCAAACCCTACATATAAGTCGTTTTCATTTATGTACATACCTATCAAAGTTTAATTGATAAATTACACACTAAGTCCAGAATTATCACTTTTTCACTGATGGGAAGCACTTCATAGCTTCTCTTAGGCTCTGAAGAACTGCCTCCATCACTACTTTTGTGCTTTGTAGCCATTATTAAGCAAAATTAAGGATTATTTTTGGGCCACAGTAAACCGTAGATAACTGAAACCTCAGAACTGAATCCTCAGATACGGGAGTTCTGCTGCATGTATCTTGTACCCCATACATGTCCCATTGTCAAATAATTTATCATTCCGTGTGTGTGCATCTTTATGCAACATCCTTCTAATACACATACAACACCAATATAGGGCCTAGATTTTGACACCATTGCTAATGGAGAAAAATAAGATAACTTGGAGAATGTATAAATCTGTAGTGGAGGGAAGGCAGGGTAAGGTCACCCTAGGAAAGGTTGGAGGGAGGGGGTAAAGGATGTTTTATGTGCAAGAGGCTTGGACATCCAGCAGAGACTTGTGTGAGCGTATTAGATAGGAATAGAGGCAAATGGTTATTGGGACTTGACAAGCTGTTGGAGTGAGCAAGGTAACATCTTGTGAAGGGATGCAGGAAACCAGACTCGAGTCCTGGAGGTGGGTAGTACTGTGCCTGGATTCTGAAGGGGTGGGGATATCTTCAGTTTGGAGGGGCATCTGAACTGTAGTATTGGCATGCCTCTGGAAAGACAGTGATAAGAGTGAATGATGGTAAAGTGTTTCTTCTTTTTCAGGTCACTTTAACTCGGTGGAAACCAACTTGTGTGTTAATATTTTTTTTTCAACAAGTCGGTCGTCTCCCACCGAGGAAGGGTGACCCAAAAAGAAAGAAAATCCCCCAAAAGAAAATACTTTCATCATCATTCAACACTTTCACCTCACTCATACATAATCACTATTTGCAGAGGCATTCAGATACTACAGTTTAGAATAGTCCCTCCAAACTGTCACTTTTCCAGACCCCTCCTTTAAAGTGCAGGCATTGTACTTCCCATTTCCAGGACTCCAGTCCGGTTAAATCAATAACCGGTTTCCCTGAATCCCTTCACTAAATATTACCCTGCTCACACTCCAACAGCTCGTCAGGTCTCAAAAACCATTCGAAAAAGAAATGGATAAATGGTTTTGAAAACCGACAAGTTGAAGAATTGAGACACTTATGCAATATATGGGAATCTTTATTGAAGAAACGTTTTGCCACACAGTGACTTCATCAGTCCATATACACTATCATTCAATACCAACAGCTCGTCAGGTCTCAAAAACCATTCGAAAAAGAAATGGATAAATGGTTTTGAAAACCGACAAGTTGAAGAATTGAGACACTTATGCAATATATGGGAATCTTTATTGAAGAAACGTTTTGCCACACAGTGACTTCATCAGTCCATATACACTATCATTCAATACCATGATCTACCTCCTCAAATACCTTAATGAAAAAAGTTAGTAAATTCGTAAGACAGGAATGCCCCTTTGTAAAACCATGCCGAGATTCATTAATCAATTTATGCCTTTCAAGATGGCTACGAATTGCCTCGGCAATTATTCATAAAGATTCCCATATGTTGCAAAAGTCTCAATTCTTCATAAAAATATAGATTGATATATGTTAAGGAAACTTCTAATGTGTAGTATATTTATATGGTGTATGCTTATACTATCAAATTTATGCTTCTGGATAAAGTATAATGTACAGCAAGACTCTAAACTATGATGAATTTTTCTACATTGTTTCAGAATGAAAATGAAAGATGTAGCAAAGATAGGTTTCATGCACACAAATAATCTGTACTTACCCAAAGGAAATAAGTAAACATCAAGGCAAAGATGGCAATACCCTCATTGTCATAGCTACCCGCCACTGATCGACTGATGTAGCCAGGAACAACAGCAATAAAGCAGGCAGCAAACAGGCCAGCTCCAGGTGACCAAATCTCTTTGGTTAACAAGTAGGTTGCAATTGCTGTTAGACCACTGAAAGAAACAAGAATCTGAATAAAATATTTTCAGAAAATGCTATTCAATTATGATAAATTCTAAATACTCCTAATAGTGCTACTGGTCAAGATACAGGTACATACTCTGATTTCATTTAAGTAATCTACCAGTGTTGGAGGGTGAAATTATCTACATCTCCATCCCCTTGATATATAATTTATAATTACTATTACTGTTTCTACTATACGTTTTTGCTATTTCTATTAATACTACTACCATTACTACACTATTGCTGCTACAACTACTACTACCTGTTCTGAGATGTGTAGTCAAGCTTAGAAGGTTCAATTCTAACATTCATAACATCATATCCCATACCAGTTTCAACAGAAATTCTCATAGTCAAGTCTAAGACCAGGTTGTTGCTGCCAGTGATCCAGTCATCACAACTTGACTGAGCCGGCACTTTCTGCAGGATCTGTTTCAGTTACCTCTAGCCCTTGTGTTCCTTCTTCCTCCAATGATACAAGGCCTAATTTTTTTACTATTCATGTAGTAAACAGAGGAGAATCAAGTGTAACTGTCCCTGCATAAACTATAACAATGTCCTTAATATTTAAAGGTTTCACATCAGAACACTTCACTCAATGAAGTCTTCAACCTATGATCTTATCCACTGGCCTAAAATTTCTAAAAAAAAAAAAAAAAAAAGCATAACCCACTTCATAAATTCAATTTAAATTAGTCGGCCATTATTTTTAAGTACATACTAGTTCACAAACTAAAATGAAATACCAATCACAAATTTCTTCACTATCTCAAGTTATGAATAATGTATACTGTATAATGAACACAAATTAAAATACATACCTTTTACTCCCTGAAACTTATACTATACAAATCAATCAAGAAAATAAACTCACCTGAAAATGGGTGCTAAGAAGACACATATATCCCTAATATGTACTGGGATGTTGAGTAAATTTAGTATATAGTGTATACTTCCAGAAGTGACCATGAGCCCTGGGTACACTGTGCCTCCTACTATCCTCCCAAGAGGGTACCAGGCTCTCTCATCGAACCAATTAAGGAAATTATAAAACCCATTCGTGACCATGTGAGCTGTCGCTCTGTAGTTGAACCTGAGGATGAAATAGTCTGAAATTAATGAACCTGCCTATAAAAGAAATAATGTCCCCATTCCTCAGTTCAAGAAGCTGTGTACGAACAAAGCACAGACTCAAACTAAGGAAATTCCCCCCATTACCTTTTCAAAACTTTGGACAACAGTAGGATATACAGTACTACAGGCGTTGAAGCTCCATGATACCCTTTAACCAAGGCAATAATGGCTCAAACTCCATCACTGTGTTAAGGTGGCCTACTATGAAGATCCCCAAATGTGCCCATTACTTACAGCATAGGAAAAAACCATTGGGCGGTGTAAATAAGGTGAAAACTGAACTCGCAACAATGTATTAATATACGGTAAACAGATTGTGAGAAAGGATATAGGAAAGCACTGATGTGGCGATACTATAGGTGTAAATAAGTGAAACTGCCAAGTAGCATCAAATAAATACTCTGTGTTGCTTTATAAATGGATTAGAAAAATACACACTCAAATGGTCGAGTATGAGTAGCACGGGCAACAGGCCTATTGCTGTACATCCCTATTTTTGTCAGCAAACAACCATTTGAGAGCCCAACAATATTTCTAAATTAAATGCTAAAATAGTGTAACATCCACTGATATACAGTATATCAATGGGGTAAAGTTTACTCGATTAAGAAACTTGTTGCACCAGATTATGAGAACTTTCCCCATTGTATATGTTATCTGATAATCTAGTACAATAAATTTCAAAAGATCCACAGGTTAACATATGGTAAGTGAAATAAAAAATGTACCATTTGGTACTACAGTATTCTTTATCAAAGGGAGTCACTAAACTTGTAGGGATCATATAGTGCCTAGGAATGGAAGGCATTCAAGTTCAATCCAAGAAAGGGAAGGCTAAGTCCAATTCCTTGAATCAAGAGCCTCTTACCAGCATCAAGACATCTGCAAGTCTCCTTAAAACTGCTGCTTCAGTTCTAGCAATGAGTTGACTTATGGGTCACAAACTTAAGAGGACCACAGGATCTGAATTAAACAAACCACACTGCTTGGCTTTCTTGCATTATCCTGGGTTAATAACCCTCTGATGTTAATAATCAATAACAAGTGTTTCATTTCTACTAGACTAGCTCAAGCAGAGTTGCAAAACCGAGGGTTTTCTATAAAGTATGTCAATATCACCTTTTCCAAATCAACTGTAAACTATACTTCATAGAAATAATCATTTATCATCTGCTATGTAATCAACAGTAACTTGCCACAAAAGCAGCAGCCAAATCTAAACACACAGCAGTGAGTGGAGGGCATCTCACTGCAAGCTCAAAATTTAAAATGGCTGTAACTACATATAAAGTATACAGTAATCACAAATTAGCAATGACAGATGCAAAACAACCCAAGGCTCTAGGCCTTGGGTATTGCAGCCAGCACTTTTCAAGAGCTTGCAATAGTGGAAAGAAATGGAGATCAGCCAAGATAGAAGTGTATGGAGGCATCCTACAAGAAAAACCTAGAGCTGTCACTCACCTACCCCCTATGGTTGCTTTGCATAGTAAAGTGCCTATATCTAAAATATTTTGCTAGAATGTACTTTATTTACATCAGGTTAGGAATGCACTTTAAATTTCATAGGTTTGTTAAGGTTTTGTTAGATTTCTCATAGTGACACTAACACCAGCTGCTACCTCCATAACTCTGGTGCTATCAATAACCAAAAAAAACAAACATAAAACAACCATTCCCTATACCTTCAGTAATTGTTTCTTTCAACTTTCAGAAACTTCATGAGGCTGAATCAGGTACACACAGGTGTGACTCAACCCCTGCAACCACATATAGACGAGTACACACATGGGGAAGACCTAAACTTGTAGGGGATGTCTAGTGCCTGGGAAATGGAAGACATTCACGTTCAATGTAAGAAACAAGAGGATAAGTCCACTTCCTTGGATCAAAAGCCTTCCAGGCACTTCATTTGAAGTGAGGGAAACTAAGAAATGCTTCCCAAAGTGTCAGACATAGAATATAGGAGACACGAGAGAGACCACTTCATGGTGACAAATTAAGGTTTCAGAAACTTTCAAATTGACAAGTGGGTCAAAATTCAATATAGATAAGAGGGTGCCACTTACCAAGGGTCAAACTCATGAATGATGCTCTCAAAGCGTATGACAGCGAAGAGCCTGGAGAGGAAGCCAGCCAGCCAGGCCAGCATGAGCACCGTGAACACCAACAAGCTCTTCACCCCTAAGGGACTGGACATGCTGGACATAGTCTTGGCCTGAGTGCGACCCATCCCGGCGTTGTGCGTGTCCCTGATCTCTCACTCAACCCACATGTGGCTATGTACACACCAACAGCAGAGGTGTGAGGAAGCAGCCAGCCAGGTGTACACTTCAGGAGGAAGCAGTCATGGGTGTCATGGGCAGCAGGTAGGTGTCAGACAGCAGCTACATGTAAACAAACCCCCGGTAAGACTGCTGCTGCTGCTGCCGGCGCTGGCAATGTGCTATTGGTCGACCCCCGACAACCTCACTCCGGGATGCGCAAAAATTACACCATTCAACCCTCACTTAACTCATTAATAATCAAGTAAGCAAGTAAGTAAGTTTATTTAGGTACAGGTACACATAAGTACAATTATTATACATAGTAACATATATGTACATTACCTAGGATATCTCTAAAAAAGTCAGACAAAGTGACCTATTGCCATTGGGGTTATAACTTCTCGCAGGTATACTCCTAAAATGTAAGTAAGCAAGTAAGTAAATTTAGGTACAGGTACACATACGTACAATCATCATACATAGTAACATATGTGTAAATTACCTAGGATAACCCCCAAAAAAGTCAGACGAAGTAACCAATTTCCTTTGGAAATAAGTCACTTTGTCGACTTTATTAGGTTTTCCTAGGTAATTTACACTATGTATTAAGAATATATCTGAGAGAGGTTATAACTCCAATGGCAATAACCACTTTGTCTGATTTTTGGGGGGATATCTTAGATATGATAATTGTACTTATGTGTACCTGTACTTAAACTTACTGATATATTAAGAGTATACCTGCCAGAGGTTATAACCCCAGTGGAAATAAGCTACTTTTACCTTTTTTGGGGTTATCCTAAGCAAGTAAGTTTATTTAGGTACAGGTACACATAAGTACAATTATCATACCTAAGATAACCCCCATAAAATCAAAGTGGTTTATTTCCATTGGAGTTACACCCTCTCTCAGGTATACTCTTAATATCGTTCCTTGAACACCATATACTGTGGGTAATTATAGAGCCTTCGTCCAATTACATTGCAAGATTTTATTGGGTTACCCTAAGTTAAATTCTGCATAAAATATTACTTTACTTACACGCTTGCTTATTTGCTTTGTTTATTGTTCATGAGATCGAATCACTCATCTCTTTATTATATATCGATCTCTACCCATATAGCAGCCTATACAACAACCTATGTACCAGAGTTACTGCTAGGAAAAAACAGAGGCAAAAGGAAGGGTACACCATACTCTTACAATGTGCGACAGCCCTGAATTTTATAGGAATATTATGAAAGGAATTGTAGCTAGTGTATAGAGGACTGGGAGTGTCGTGAAACATTGCACACCGGAAGAACATAATGAGTAGTGTGTTCAAGGTTGTGACGTGGAGGAAGTAGAAGTTATATGAAGTGACTAAGCTACCTGCTGTGTGCGGTAATGTGACTGGTCCTTCCATCCTGGCTAGCAGAATGTTGGAGTTCTGGTTCCTGTTACAAACATAGATATGGAAGACAGAATTTACACACGTAACGGTGTCGCTCCCTGTTTAGTGTTATTTTACCCTTCCACAATTATGACACTTTTATTATGCAGCATTATCAAAACAGATAAGTTTACACACAAACACACCAAAACAGATAATTTACACACACATACCGAGGAATAACAGGGAGAACACTATGTATCAAAGCATACCTGACAGGAAGGAAACAGTGATGGTCCGTGAAGAGGTGTCGGTATGGGTGCATGTGACGAGTGGGGTTCCACAAGGATCAGTCCTAGGGCCGGTGCTGTTTCTTACATACGTGAATGATATAAGGAAGGGAAGAGTCAGAGGTATTACTGTTGGCAGATAAGGTGAAGCTAATGAGAATGCAAGCAGACAAGGACTGGGAAATAATACAAATGAACCTGGACAGGCTGTAGGCCTGGTCTGACAAATGGCTCCTGTAGTTAAACCCCACCAGTTGTAAGGTTATGACGCTTGGAGAAGGACAAAGAAGACTGCAGATGGAGTACAGGTCCAGAGTCAAAGATTGCAAACTTCACTCAAGGAGGACCTTGGGGTTAGTATCATACCGAGCATATCACCTGAGGCACATAACCTGGAGTTGTGAATTGACCCCTGCAACCTTATATAGGTGAGTATATATTAGGAGAGTGCAGAAAATGTAATTCAAATTTTTAAGAAAGGAGACAGACAGGAAGAATTAAACCACAGACCAATGTCACTAATATACACAGTATTTAAAGTTATGGAAGAGATTATCAGAAGAGTTGTGGAACCTCTAGAAAGGAGTGGGTTCATACATGGCAAACACCACAGCTTTTGAGATGGCAAATCCTTTATCACAAACTTACTGGAGTTCTATGACAAGGTAACAGCAGTAAAACAGGTGACAGAGGGGAGGGTAAATTGCATCTTCTTTGACTATAGAAAGGCTTTTGACACAGTACCACACAAGAGACTGATAAAAGAGCTCGAGGAGCAGGCAGAAATAACAGAAAAATCACAACAGTTTATCAAAGCATACCTAACAGAAAGGAAACAAGTGACTGTCTGTGAAGAGGTATCAGAATAGGTTCTTGTGATGATTGGGGTTCCACAAGGCTCAGTACTAGAACTGGTGCTATTTCTTGCATGTGTGAATGACATTATGGAAGACATTGAGTCAGATTATTATTATTATTATAATCAAATAGAAGCGCTAAACCATCACATTGAGTCAGAGATATCCCTGTTCTCAGAGGATGCGAAACTAACGAGAATACAAGTAGACGTGGACCAGGCTACAGGTTCGGTCTGACAAGTGGGTACTGGAGTTTAACCCTAGCAAGTGCAAAGTTATGAAATTTGGGGGAAGGGCAAAGAAGACTGCAGATGGAGTACAGGCTCAGAGGGCAAACAGTGCAAACCTCACTAATGGTGAAGGACCTTGGGTCGAGTATTATACCAAGCATATCGCCTCAGGCACACACTAGCCAAATAACTGCTACAGCAAATGTGCATCTGGAAGACCTAAGACTACCTTTCGGATATCTAAGTAAGGGGTCATTAATGGCACTGTATACCACGTGCATCAGGCCTGTATTGGAATATGCAGCACCAGTATAGAACCCAAACCTGGTCAAGCATGTCAGTAAATTAGACAAAATGCAAAGGTATGTAACGAGACTAGTCCAAGAGCTAAGAGGTATATTCTATAACGAGAGGTTAAGGGAATTCAGCCTGATGTCACTGGACAGGACTAGGGGGTATATAATAACTATATATATATATATATATCAATAATGCTTGTATGGTGCATAGGAACACTTGTCTCACATTGTATGGACTTTAGAATGGGTTGAAGTCAAATGTCATTGAAGAGATTATTATTATTATAATTATGGGGGAGCGCTAAACCCATAGGATTATACAGCGCATGTGGGGGGATGGAAGGCATTCAGGCTCAATTCAGGGAACTGGAGCACATATCCAGTTCCCTAGATCAAGAGCCTCTCACCAGCGTCAAGGAACCTCCCTTGAGAGGTCATTGAAGAGAAAACCAGCAGAAAGTGTTCAGATATATTTTAATCAGGGGGAAAGCACTAAACCCATAGGGATCATATAGCATGTGGGGAATTGGAGGCTTTCAATAGACCTACCCATTTTTCCACCTCTTCACCTGACCTACTACCTTCCTCGATACTAAATATAGTACATACATATGAGCATGTCTTTGATTTCTAATTCACTTGAGAATGTTCACTACATGTTAACATAAAAATTGTGTATCAGTAAATAAATGTTCTCTTTTCCATGAGCCTTATTTATCTTACAGGAAAATAACATTTTTTTAATAATTCCTATAACTTTTATTTGAAGACAGCCTTTGTACAAAACATTAAGAAAATTATATGCTTTTAAATTAACATTTATTTTTGTGATATACTGTACCAACCTAACATGCTCTGTAATGCTTGAAAGATAAAATATCTAACAACATTATTAAGGTACAATTAGTACATGTCAACTTCATGTTAACTATCCTGTTATTAATAAACATAATAAACTTCAAGTCTTGTTTAAAAGGAATAACAACTAATTACAATATTAAATACGCATTTGTATTATGAAACAAAATTCAAGTGGATCTCCACTATGCTTACATTTAAGAACAGTCTTATGACAACAATAATAATAATATAATTTTATGTACTAAACCCATATGGGTCATACAGTGCTGTGGGTAAGGTGTGCAAGGGTAGGTGTGTGAGAAGGGGTGGGCAAGGAGTAAGAGGTTACTGGAGGTGGGGGTTGATGAATGACAATGAAATACGCCAAAAATTCCCAATTGCACGTGATGCATGCACATGCTTAAGTGTATTTATTGGCTGAATGGTTTAAGTGTCAACCTTGTGCTCCATGGGTATGAATTTAAGCCTTGCCGAAGGTTGACTTTATAAGTCAAAGAAGTTTACCACATGTGTGTGCAATTTGGTAATGCTCTTGTAAGAGTTAATATATCCATTTTTCTATGGCTTATATATCACTCTCATTATATTACATTACATTCATGGGGAAGACTGCCAAACCCTTAGGGGTTATACAGCACGTGGAGGGAATGGGAAGCAATCAGATTCGATCCAAGGAATGGGAGGATGGGTTCAATTTCTTGGATCAGGAGCCCCTTACTGGCATTGAGGGGAAATTTGCCTCAACTACAAGTTCAACCTTTTTTAACTCCCATAAATATGAGCATCATATTTTATACAGCAAAAATAACTACTGTACTTTTACATCACAGTTTAAAGTATGTAAAAACATTCTGAGGCAGTGATGGATTTGTATCTTATATGAATAGTACAGTACTACACATTTAATAAAGAAAACTGGTGGTAAGGTATTAGATAATATAAGTAACATTGGTAGCTCCACTCTTCCTCACTTGGGATTCACGACACTAATATTTGACTAGTAAAAATCCTTTCTAAAAAAACTGTGGACATGAGAAAGTTGAGAACACTTTAAATAGGAAAAATGAACATGCAACTGTTTTCTACAGTACTGTACATATATGATAACTCCTGCATAGTACAGTGGTACCTCTACTTACGAGCAGCTCCCAACTCGAACAATTATGTAAGTGTATTTTTGTAGGTGCTTTTATAAGAGTATTTTTGGGGGTCTGAAATGGATTAACCTAATTTTCATTATTTCTTATGGGAAAAAATTCCTTCGGTATCGGCACATGAATAGCTGACTGGAACGAATTTTGCTCGTAAGTAGAGGTACCACTGTACATAACAATGGTTCCTAACCTTTTCAAGTATGAGGACTCCTTTTTAACCACAAAATTTTTTATGGACCCCATATGCTTGGCTGTGGGGATAAACACTGATGGATAACAGAGGAAATCAAACACTAGCTGGAAAAGCAATACTTGATGCAAAACTTCATGGACTCCTTGGAATAATCCAGCAGACTATCTAATCTCTGCAGGTTGGGAATTGCTGCCATATACATAGTATAAAACAATTAAAAACAAAATCCATTCATTTGCAAACATTCTTTAACCTCAATCCATTTCCATTCGTATGAATAAAAATAAATATTAAAAATGAGTGTCTTTTTTAATAAAGTATTGTATTATATGTTGCATTAATATCTAATACAATAAAAAATGTAAAATCAAACATTTAATTCATATATAATTTGAAGTTAAATATTAATATTTATAATCCTGCACAAAAGGACCCAATTACTTTAAATAATGGTAATTTTCCTTACAAAACTAGGGGTCGACTTGCATGAGTAGATTTGGTCTAATAATAATGAAAATACAATGTACTTATACTTTCTTTTATCTTGTGTGATATTTATTGAACTGATCAACCATATGAACACAGGAATGAAATAAGTTCATACAAGACAATTGTACAACAGTTACAAAACCCCATAACCACGGATATCTGCTAGAGGAGGGAAGGGGTGGCAGATGCGCATTTTTCCTAGATCAGACCTGTGTAGAGAAAAAACAGCCACGTTGATGGTTTGCCTATCTATTCACCCTTTCCTGGATTTCCCCCATCCTCCCCAAACTCCTGGATAAAAGTTTCAGCAAATACCCATGTCATTAAATGGTAAATTATTCTTATAGGTTTACCACTCCTTTAACTGATACAATAGTTTTAAGTGGTTAAAAATTAGAATGCAGGCAATTACAGAGCTGATATACAAAAAAAATGAAAGATACGTTCAGTAATTGATATTGAAGTACAGTAACTAAACTTTGGTATTTAAAATTCATTTAAAATAGATCAAAGGTAAAACAGTACAGTATAAAAATGCTTATTAAAATATTAAGCACTTATAAATTTGAGCTTTTCAGATATTTTATAATATCCAGCTATCAATATACAGTAAACCCTCTTATAAGGTGACACTACATAAAAGGATTGGCTATACATGATTGAAAAAGTGCATCCTTTTCTTGCATAGTACACTTCATAAGCATGGAAGTGCGTCAAGTTACACCCAAAATCTCCGTAGTTCATGCCATAGATTTTCCTCCTCTGACCCAAGCTGGGCCTAATGGTAAAGTGTTTGGAGAAGCAAAGCACCTTCCCTCACCCAAATCACCTACAGTTACTTTCTGGAAAAGTCATGTGCCTTACTCAGTGTGTATATCAAGTGATTTTTTAGTATTTTCATCACCCCATCTAATTTGAGGATATTAGCAATGGCACCCAAGTGATGCTAGAGGTGACAAGAAGAATAAGAATGAAACTGACAGAATTGAAGAAAGTGGAAATTTAGGTATGTTATGAAGTGCAGGTGATGCAAAATGCCCGCACTTTTATTTTGAGAGAATCAACCATTCATACAATTGGAGATAATGAAAAGAAATAAAATACCTTGTTTAGTCAGTAATGCAGTGTGTAACATAGTGAAAAAATATGAGAGAGATCAGAGCAGCTAAATAAGATAGAACTGTTACTAAATGTGTGGCTTGAGCAAAAAACAAAGAAAAGGGCCCACTTACTGCTCAAATAATAAGGCATAAAGCCCTATTGTGCTATAAAGCTGAGTGTGAAAAGGAAGGTGAGTTTTTATAATGGTGTACAGTTGGTGCTGGATAGTTTGAAAAATTTTACAAAGCACAATCAACTTCACAACATAAGGTTTAGCAGGGTTTAACAGATGATCCCATTGAAATGGAAAATTTCCCTTCTGACTTTGCACAAATTATTTCCAAAAATGATTAGTTCCACCAAGCGTTTAATACTGACAAGACAGGGCTCTCATGGAAACATATACCATCAAAAAATGTTCATTAGCTAAAAAGAAAAAAGTGCAGGTAGTTTCAAGGCAGCTAAGGATCATTTCACCTTATTTTCTGCATAAATACAACATAATTCCCTAACACTGCAGGAGTTAGGCGAGAAATTCCATTCTGTTGGTAAAGTTGCAGAATTTTTCACTGAAAAGGATCCCAACAAGCCTATGAGCAGTGGTCTGAAGAGTAGTTTGGAGTAAGCAAAGATGTCTTATCATAAGATGTATAAAGTACTGAGGTAAAAAAAAAAAAAAAGAGCAGAGATGCATTACAGTATACTGTACAACAAATTACTACTGACAACTCAACACTAAAACCACAGCCATCCATCACAGCCCATTAGGGCCTTATCAACACTCCACATATACTTCCATGTCAACAACAACAACAGCTAGACAATAAAGTAAGATAATACACACACAACCCGCACATATAAAAGAGAGGAGCTACGACGACGTTTCGGTCCGACTTGGACCGAAACGTCGTCGTAGCTCCTCTCTTTTATATGTGCGGGTTGTGTGTGTATTGTTCCAGTCACGGTATTGTGCTTTTTTTGTTATTTAAAGTAAGATAAAGCTGTATTAATCTGTACTTAGTTAAATATTTTTAAAAAGTTCCTTGGTAAGTTTAGAGGCCTCTTCACTTTACATAAAGCTATTTTTCACAAGGTGCTAATTTTCAATAACATCTCCCTGCATTATGAGAGGATTTACTGTATTCTCCTAAAAACTCACTGAGTTTATTAAATAATATTTGAATATACTGTACATTAAATGTTAAGAGAAAAAAGATGGATATAACATCCACAGTAAACTCTCCATTTAACAGACTTCAGAAATACAGAACAAAATCTGTTGGGCAATAGATTTGTAAACAATGAACAGAGTCCTTTGGTTGCATGATTGTTTATTATTGTTACAATCACAGCAAAACAATCCATTCTCTACCCACCACAACTGCCATTACTAGCCACCCACTTGTCCCCCAATTAGTCCTTTAACCCTTAAACTGTCCACACGTAGATATACGTTTATGTGCGTAGCTGACCGAATATTTTGAGAAAAAAATAAATTGTTCTTTTTCTTTAAAATGAAGAGTGCATTTTGTTTGTCATTCCCACATTTTGTAATACTGCACACACTGAGTGCACAGACCCATTCTCTAATCTCTAGGCAACTCAGGCTTATTGTGGCAAGGTTAAAAGCATTTGAAAAAAAAAGTAGGCCTACGTTCGGTCAGCTACGCACGTGAACGTATATCTACATGTGGACAGTTTAAGGGTTAAATAGAGGGTTTACTGCATTCTCTCATATTGTCAAATAAAAAGACAATAGAGTATTTTAAATGTGACATGTAATATGAAAATTTACAATATCAAAAATAAATGAAACCCTAAATAATATTATTTTCATTACTTGGCACTGTTTCTCTTTCTTTTCTTTTTCTTCTGAGTCTCTGAACCAGAGGACTTTGATGAATCTGAGGATGACGACACTGAAGAACTAGATGACGAGTCTGTTGAGTCGGTATCTGAACTGTCTGAATCTGAAGATGACGATGACGATGATGACGATGATGACGATGATGAGGAAGATGATGAGGATGAAGAGGAAGAATCAGAATCACTGGATTTATGTTTTTTGTCTCGTCTCTGTGATCTCTCTTTATTTGATGCCATCTTTTTTCTGAAAGATAAGAGCACATAGTCAAGAGTTTTATGATTTATATCAACTTAACCAGTTTTTACCAAAAAATATTTTAATTTTGTATTTAATATTAAATTTTTTTGACACTACCAAATATTTCAATGACACTATACCAACAATGTATGTATAGTAAATATTACTAAAAGTATTATAATTTATAAATAGTATGGTAAATAAATGTATTATTATTATTATAATCAAATAGAAGCGCTAAACCACAAGGGTCATACAGCACTGCAGGTTATTGCAGGATGCAGGGAGAATGGGTTGTAAGAGGAAGATGGATGATTAGTAGGGTATGGAGTGCAGCAGGACAGTGGATAGTGCAGGGAGAGAGGGTAGCAAGAGATCAAGGTAGAAGGGACTGAGGGAGGTGCTAAAGGTATAATCTTCAGAGTTTGTGTAGTAAGTCAGTTTCTGTCAAAAAGTCAACGAAAGAGTCATGATTAAAGGAGGGTCCATCAGCAAGAAGGGAAGGTAAAGAAAGGGCCGCAAAGCGAAGACGCCGTTGGAGGTAAATTCTGCGCGCTCGTTGATAAAGTGGACAGTCGAACAGACACTGGAACCTGACAATGCTCACAGAGAGGGGCAGGGAGCCTCTCCATGAGATACCTGTGCGTAAGACGAGTGTGGCCAATGCGAAGACGGGAGAGTGTAGTCTCCCAACCTCGACAATGGTGACAAGAAGGCCAGAAACCTATACTCGGTTTAATAGAATGAAGTTTGTTATTTAGCAGGTCAGATCAGCGTTGTTGCCAATGGGTGCGAAGGTGGGTAGCAATGACCGCAAAATAGTCCGTAAAAGGAACACCTCTATATGAAACTGGAAGGTCATGTACTGCTGACCGCGCAGCAGTGTCTGCCTGTTCATTGCCCTGTACGTCAACATGACCAGGGACCCAACAAAAAACAATATCTTTGTGCTTGCTAGAGATATGGCGTAACCAAAGTTGGATATGAAGAACTAGGGGGTGAGGTGTATCAATTTTACGGATAGCCTGTAAAGCACTAAGGGAGTCTGAAACGACCACAAATGGTGATACAGGCATAGATGCAATACGGATAAGTGCCACAAGAATGGCATACAATTCAGCCGTAAATATGCTAGCCGAGGGTAATAGATGCCCTCGCACGACGCTGTCCGGAAACACTGCTGTGAATCCGACGCCGTCAGACGACTTTGAACCATCAGTGTATACTGCGATGGCATGGGAATGAGAGCGGAAGTGGTCTAGAAAAAAAGAGCGAGAAGCCGCTGAAGGGAAGACAAGAGTGAATGTAGACGAAGAGAAAAGGGACGAAGTAAGCAGGGACGACGAACAAATAAAGAGCGTCTACTAACATCTGTAACAATCCTATACATGGAAGGATTGCGCAGGTCATGAGAGCGAACATAATAGCGAATGCAATGTGCATCACGACGATCGGACAAGGATGGAATGTTCGCTTCTACATAGAGGCTCTCGACCGGGGAAGAACGAAATGCACCAAGGCATAAGCTTAATCCCTGGTGATGGATGGGATTAAGGATGGAAAGAGTAGCAGGGGAGGCCGCCGAATATATCTGGTCACCATAATCGAGTTTTGATAAAATTAGGGCTGAATGTAGACGAAAGAGAGTTCTACGATCAGCCCCCCCATGAAAGATGTGCGAGGGTTTTTAAGAAGGTTCAGCCGGCTGTGACAAGTTGCCTTCAGAGAGGTAATTTGAGGTTTCCAGGACAATCGACGGTCAAACAGGAGGCCAAGAAACCTGACTGTATCACGTTCTGGGATACGTGAGCCGTATAGGTACAATGGATGATCAGAGACCACTGAACGTCTAGTAAACGTAATTTATTGAGTTTTGCCACTAGAAAATTTAAACCCGTGAGTGGTGGCCCAATCAGAAACCCGGTTGATGGCATGCTGGAGGGAAACTGCAATGAGGTGACAGTCAGCACCCGCACAAGCTATAGCAAAGTCATTCACATAGAGCGATGACCAAATATTGGATGGGAGAACAGATGGCAGATTATTTATAGCAAGCAGAAAGAGTGTTCTGCTCAGAACACATCCCTGGGGGACACTTTCAGCTTGGACAAATTCCGGGGAAAGTTCATTACTAACCCGGACCCGGAAATGTCTGTCAGTTAAGAAGGCCTTAAGGAAGAATGGTAGGTTGCCTCGGAGGCCTAAGGAGTGAGCCTGGGCCAAGATATTATATCTCCAAGTTGTATCATAAGCCTTCTCAAGGTCGAAAAAGATAGCGATAACCGAGTGGTTATTAGCAAAGGCATTACGAATATACGTATCCAAGCGCAGCAAGGGGTCAATGGCAGAACGGCCCTTACGGAAGCCATATTGACTAGGGGAGAGACTATTGTGCGTCTCTAAATATCACATCAAACGTCTATTAACTAGACGTTCCATCACCTTGCAAACTGCACTGGTAAGAGCGATGGGACGGTAGTGAGAGTTATCACGTCCCGTAGTACCTGGTTTGCGAAAAGGGAGAACAATAGCAGACTTCCACAGCTGGGGAAGAACTCCTTGCGACCATATAAAATTAAAGAGTCGTAAGAGGACAGTGAGAGCAGACTGATGTAAATGCTGTAGCATACGAATATGTATGCCGTCTGGCCCAGCTGCCGATGATCGGCAAGCAGAGAGTGTTGCCTCCAGTTCTTGAAGGGTAAAAGGCACATTATAAGATTCTTCTCTAAGAGAAGAAAAATCTAAGGGCTTTAACTCGCTGGCAGACTTAGAAGAAAGGAACGAGGGGCATAGATGGAGCCCCTGAGATATGCGGACTAGATGATTACCAATTTCAGCCGGGTCGGGGGAGAATTTACCACTTAATTTCTGCACTTTCTTTCAGACTGCACTCATCGAAGAAGCCGAAGTGACAGTAGAAACGTAATCTCGCCAGCAAGTGCGTTTAGCATCACGTATGACACGGCGAGCAATAGCTCTCTTCTGCTTAAAATCAAGGAGTCTCTCTGTGGTTCTGTTATACTGATACCTGCCCCATGCAGCGCGTTTCAAACGCACTGCCTGAGCACAAGTAGGGGACCACCAAGGCATGCACTTCTGAGGATGCTTGCCCGAGGTTTGGGGAATAGAATGTGAAGCCGCTGTGAAGATGGAGGACGAAAAGAGATGTAAAACCTCATCAATGGAGGACGAGGTAGGAACCTCATGAAAGGCAGTAAGATGTGCGTAAAGGTCCCATTTCGACCGGTCAAATTGCCAGCGTGGGCAATGAGGAGGTGGAGAAAACAAAGGGGACTTAAGGATGATTGGGAAATGATCGCTGTCATGTAAGTCCGGGAGGACAGACCAGGTGAAGTCAAGGACTGTTGAGGAAGAGCAGATGGAGAGATCGATACAGGAGAAAGAATGAGTTCGAGGATCAAAATGGGTAGGAGTACCCGTATTTAAAACATTGTGGGGAAGAGAAGCAAGTAAATAAATGTAAAAGTTTAAAACTCTTTACCTGCTTTTTAATACATATACATGGATTTAAATTTAAAAAACACTGCTGCACTTTCCAATTAATTAAAGCATTTTCATTTTATTTCTAATAATTATTCCTATTTTTGTAGGAAATTAAATAATTGTAAACCAGCACATCAAATAACTGTATATACTAATACGTATATAATAACTCAAGATTTTATAAAAGGTACTGCTGTGCTAATAAGTACCAAAATGGAATTTTAATTTATGTATGTCAAAATTCTACATCTGTTAATGTTTAAGAAACTGTATGCAGTGGAACCTCGGTTTTTGTACGCCCCAGTTTTCGTAGGATTCGGTTTTCAACGACTTTTTCCGTTGAAATTTTGTCCCAGTTTTCATACATCACCTCGGTTTTCGTAGAGTTGAAAATGGTTCGTACCAAATGCGTCTACCTGCTCACCTGCGTCACTCGGCCACTCAAGCGCAGAGTGACTCAGTCTGCCTTTGTTTATCGTTGAGTAAGCATCACCCCGCGCATTCATTCGAAACATTTTGTAATAATCCATTGTTTTTTTGTGCTTGTTTGTTGAGTGCCACTGCTAAATAAGCCACCATGGGGCTAAAGAAAGTTTCGAGTGTCAGCCCTTTTATAAAGAAGGCGAGAAACATTATACAATTAAAAAAAGAAGTCGTAGCTAAGGACAATGAACTCTGCTTGGAGAAAATTGTGGCCAGAATGTGTCCAAGAGAAGGAATTTGAAGGGTTTGAGACTGACCCTGATGACCCTATGACTGTTGTGGAATCTATTGTCTTGGGGGAAGTCCATGGGGTTAGATGTGAGTGGCCAGGATGTGGAAGAGATGGTGGATGACCACAGGGAAGAGCTAACCACTGAAGAGCTGCAACACCTTCAACTGGAACAGCAACCGACCGCAGCTGAGGAAATTGCTTCAGAGGAGGAGGAAGAGAGAGAGAGGGGAGAATGTGCCTTCTTCAGTGATTAAGGATGTGTGTGCAAAGTGGAGTGAGTTGCAAAGTTTTGTGGAGAAATATCACCCTAACAAAGCTGTTGCAAGCTGTGTCTGCAAAATGTTCAATAACAATGCCTTGTCCCATTTTAGGCAAATCTTAAAGAGATGCCAGAAACAGACCTCTCTTGACAGATTTTTTGTGCGACAGGGGTACAGTGACTCTCAAGCTGGTCCTAGTGCCAATAAAAAACAAAGAAGGGAAGTAACCCTGGATAGTGCCTTGATACCTGAAGTCCTTATGGAAGGGGATTCCCCTTCTAAACAATAACCTCTGCTCCCTCTCTCCTTCTTGCCATCTTCCATATGCCAACAAGAGTCTTCAATAAAGGTAAGAGTGATATTAAATGTTTATTTATCCATTTCATTAGTCATTTATATTTATTTCTCATTGTTTTCTGTATGTAAAACTATAGTTATTCTCTATAAAATGTATTTTTTTAAATATTTTTGGGTGTCTGGAATGGATTAATTGAATTTACATTATTTCTTATGGAAAATATTGCTTCAGTTTTCGTACAATTCGGTTTTCGTCAGACTTTCTGGAACGAATTAATGACGAAAACCGAGGTTCCACTGCACTGTACTAGCAAACATTGCACATGATTGAGCTTTTCAGTGAGTTAGTACAGTATTATTATATATTCCCTAGGTGATACAGCTTGTGGAACAAACCTGAAGAGAAGCTTAACATGTGGGGTAGGAAGAAACCAGATTTCAGAAGAGGAGACTAAGCAAGGATATAAAAATTTCTGAATGCAGTACAATGGTAAAGGTACTGGAAGAAAAAGTGACATACAAGATGATGGAGTGCCTGACAAGAAAATGACAGGAGGTGCCACAGAGAAAAAATTAATTCTCAGAAGGTAAGAAGTGACAGCCTATGGTTTCAATTTATCCTAGACCATTATTAAGTCACTCATAACTTGATAATGGTCTAGAACAAATAAAAACATTAATTACATAATTTCATCTCCAATATAACTTTTACTATCTATATTTGTAATTATTATATTTTTGTAACCATAGTATATTTGATAACCTATACCCTGTGCTTAAGTATGGTATAATATAAGGTAACTGAGAAATATTGTTACATATGGTACTGTACTGTATAGTGTACTGTACAGTATACTATATACCATAATTTCCTTTTTCTTTTTTATTGCTGGAGGTCCTTGACTTATGACAACCCAACTTGTAATGATCAGCACTCTGGAACAAATTAATTAATTACAAAAACAGACTCATCCTTCCAAATAGTGGGACAACATACTGTCCTGGAAACATCACTTCCAGTTAGCAAGACAATATCAATATTTATTGTAAATACTGTATGGCATACTGTATTTTAGCTCTATTGTGTTTAATTAATATGTACATGGGTGTTGGAAAAATAGGTCCAGCGTTCTGAATACTCAAATTACAAAAAAGTTTCAGAAATGCACTAACATCATAAGTGCAGGGCCTACTGTATTAATATTTGATCTCTACATTAAGTAAGAGTTCAAGGTCAGTCACATAAGAGAATGGAAAAAATATAGTAATTACAAGTTATCAATCTGCTGCTCCTGCTTCTCCTGTTTGACTCTCTTGTTGAGCATGGATGTGCGAGTCTCTCGATGAACATATTTCCTCTTACCCTTGCACTCATATGTCCAGTGACCAAACTCCAGGCACTTCTGGCAGCGTACACTCTCTGCTGATGGCTTGCTGCAAAAAAAAAGCGACAAAAGTAAAGTACTGTCCTAATTCTGCATTAAGAAAATATGTACCCCTATTCTGCTTTCGTGTGCATTCTCTTTCGCAGTTCTTAATTTGCAGATTCTTCCAAACTTCTCTACCATCCTCTGAAGCGTTTCTTCCAAATCTCCAAATAGCATTATATGTAAAAAGTTATTTGTGGCAACAGATGGGCCTATTCCCATTGTATGATGCCAGATATCAAAAGCCTTCTTCCATACAATTTAATTTTTTTAGAATGGGTCGCCAAATCATTACTTGACCTGTAACTGCGTGAATCAATTCATGAAAAAAGCTAAAGAATACTAAATTTATTAAGCTGCAGAAAGGGAGGCGAATAAATGTTATGGCCTCGATTGAAATTAAATTAATTTTCACATTTTTGGTACACAATACTAACAATTTGATGAGTAAGACACGTGTGCAACACTTATGTATCTAAGAGTTGCACATGTGTCTTAATTCATTAACTTTTCTGTATTGTATACCATTAATAATACATACCGAGTGGCAGAACACCACCATGGTATTTTAGTGCAAGGATGACATAGTGTTGCCAAATTTAGTTTTAGATGTCTCCATATAATACCTACACGTATATCTACTAAATATACCAATCACATACTCGCCAACATTTATTTACTTACGGCTTAGAGCTCAATAATCCACTGGCTCCAACAGGCATGTTAATGGCGTCAAAATTACAGGACGTGACCTTGTTTTTGTTGTTTGGGTTGTTAAGGGCCACCAAAGCTTACGTTTTATTGAGTCCTGCCTCCCGGGAGCCCAGGAAAAAACTAGGTTAATAATGATAATAATAATAATAATAACAATTTTATTTTTTCATGATACATGTTTTTACAAAGGAGTTTAACAATTAGGTGTACATGCCAAAAGCCCCTTTATGTGCAGAGCACTTTGGGCAAACTTAAGATTATTTAGATTTTAGATTTTGCCACCGAAGTGGCTAGTTTATTGTGCACCCCATATCCATCCTGTGGACGGTAGCGCAAGAGCATATGGATACACAAAAGGCCTAGGCACTAGGCCCCAAAAGGGTTAACAATTGTACATTTGGATTTATATCTACATTTCACTTATCTGTTACAAGCAAATTTAGGAAATTTGCTTAGTATAACTGGTATCTTATTTTCATTAATAAGATATCTTGACATGTCACATAGGTTCTTATACTGTCTATCTCTATATTCCTCAATAAGTGGACAATTAAGCACATAGTGTTCAAGACAGTGACCATATGCCTGATCACATAATTTGCATTTAGTTTGATCATCATCTGTGTGTCTCCCAAACTGCCAGAAGTACTTGTAGCCAAGCCTAAGCCTGGCCACTACAACATCAGTCAGTCTGTTCACATTGCAAGTTGCTCCACAAACATGCCCATCTATGCTCACGTTATCATGAGCACAGATAGGAACGTTCATGGAAATTAGATTTGGATTTATATCTACGGTTCACTTATCTGTTACAAACAAATTTAGGAAATTTGCTTAGTATAACTGGTATCTTATTTTCATTAATAAGATATCTTGACATGTCACATAGGTTATTATACTGTCTATCTCTATATTCCTCAATAAGTGGACAATTAAGGACAATTAGGCAATATTAGTGTTATAACTGTACATATTGACATTTCAAATATTTGAGTTAAATTTTAAATTTCAAATTACAAATTTTTTATCTCCTTGCAAGTTTACAATGTGGTTGACATATTGTAGGAAATATATTTACTTAGGGTTTACAATGATTTGTAGTGCAAAGAGAGCTACTATCATGCCTTGGCATTACGGGCAGTCTAAACTTAATAGATTACTGATTACTTACTTACTACATGTACATGTACTACAAGTACATGTACAGTGTAAACAGGCCTAGCTGACATCAATGACATACATTTCGGGCAAATTAGGTCAGTTTTGTCCCAGGATGCGACCTACACCAGTCGACTAACTCCTAGGTACCCATTTTACTGATGGGTGAACATAGACAACCGGTGTAAAGCAACACGCCCAGTGTTTCTACCCGCGCTGGGAATCGAATGCAGACCCTCGCAGTGTGAAGCGAGAGCTTTAGCCACCAGGTCACGGGGCACCATATGGACAGTTTAATAAGAATAATAATAAAAAGACAAGGCTTTCTCCGACCAGTTAGATCAGGTAGACCTTGCTCAATCCCAGCAAATTCGATGAGTGAGACATATATGCAACAGTTAGGTAACTTTATTCCGAAATGCTTAGCCTACATAGTAGGCTTCTTCAGTCGAGTACAGACAAGTTAGCAGAAGCAGTATTGATGTGAAGACGATGTCATCAGTCCATCACCCTTGAAGACGTAGTTTTGAGGTGGTCAGTCCCTCAGCCTGGAGAAGAGTTTTGCTTCATATTCTGGAACATTGTTCCAAAATCAACAACAATAAACTTTCCTAAGGCCTAGAAGGAGCTAAAAATTCACCCACATGTTTACAAACTGTAACCTAAAAAAAAAAAATAAGGCGAGGGGTTGAATTTTTACCTTGTTCAGTAATTTATTATTTTGTTGGGAGTTATGCGTCATATATTGAAATTCAATTGTTGTTTAATTCTAATTATAATTGGCTATTGGCCGAGCCATAGATTAAGCAATCCTTCAAAAACAGAACAGTTTTGTTGTATTTTCTGACTTATGTCTGCTATACAGACTGAAGTCAGTCATTTATGAGTTACTGAGCAACATTATTTAATAAGCTAAACTTTGTGTCATGTCCATCACCCTGATCCGACATGATTACAAAGTCGGCCTCGGAGCTTTATTTTACACTGTAAGTTCAGAAATATTTTCATGGCGAGACCGGATCAAGTTCTAGTTCAAGGCCCTTTTAAGTGTATTTACCTCCAGCTCCTGGGCCCTATGAGTTTTGGCCACAGGTGTTAAACTCCTTATAGAAAGCTGAAGCTCTTGGTCATTTTCAAGGCTCTTCTCTAGTCCCTCGTTAGTTTGAGTTTGATATCTTTATTATGCACCCCTTACCCATCCTGTGGGCGGTAGTAAAAAGATTACAGAGGTACATAATGGGTCCAGGGACTGGACCCCAAAGTTTTGATAGCTGAGCAAGTTACAAAGGTAATGAACTCACAAGTTACAAAGGTAATGAACTCACAATTTAAAAAGGTAATGAGCTCACAAGTTACAAAGGTAATGAACTCACAAGTTACAAAGGTAATGAACTCACAAGTTACAAAGGTAATGAACTCACAAGTTACAAAGGTAATTAACTCACAAGTTACAAAGGTAATGAACTCACAAGTTACAAAGGTAATGAACTCACAAGTTACAAAGGTAATTAACTCACAAGTTACAAAGGTAATAAACTCGAAAGTTACAAAGGTAATGAATCATGTAAGTAAATTTACTTACTTACGTTTATACATGGTTACAATCATGAACAAATTATAAAGTAATGAGCAATTCACACGTCCACACCCGGTCACAACTGTAATGAGTTCTTGGTGCAAATTTTAATTGTTGGGTCACACACACACATACATACACATACATACATATATACATATCACACACACACACACACATACACACACACATACATACACACACATTGAAGAAAGGAAAGCTGCAATGGAGGCAACTAAATCGAATCAGGGGTTACATAGGGATAGGCAGTGGTTTTTAGTTTGATATCTTTATTATGCACCCCATACCCATCCTGTGGGCGGTAGTCAAAAGATTACAGAGGTACATAATGGGTCCAGGGACTGGACCTCAAAGTTTGATAGCTGAGCAAGTTACAAAGGTAATGAACTCAGATGGTCACAATCATGACAAGTTACAAAGGTATTTGCAGATTACAGAGGTATATATAGGGTCCAGAGACTGGGCCCCAAAGTTTTGATAGCTGAACAAGGTACAATGGTAATGAATTCACTAGTAACAAGGTAATGAATCATGTAAGTAAATTTACTTACGTCTGTACATGGTTGCACTCATGAACAAATTATAAAGCAATGAGCAATCTATTAGTCTACACCCAGCCACAACTGTAATGAGTTATTGGTGCAAATTTTAATTGTTGGGTCACACACACACACATATACATATACACATACACACACACATACATGTATATACATACACACATACACATACACACATATATACATACACACATATATACATACACACACACACACACACACACGTGTCAATGCTTTATTTACAAGGAGCAAAGTCAGGGTATTTTTCCAGAATGATCTGTAATATACCACTGTGGATAAAATACTTTGACATATCTTGAACATTTCTGAGTGAGTAGTCTCTGAATTCATTAATTTTATCGCACTCCAGTACATAATGACGCAGGGTGTGACAATAATCAACCATGCAAAGTTTACATCTTGTTGTGCATGTTTATTACAGGAAGCAGGTATTCAGATGGTCTGAATATACCACGTGGATAAACTGACATATCTTGAACTTTTGATAGTTCGAATTATTAATTATCCTCAGCAATGACGCAGGACAATAATAACTGAAAGTTACATCTTGTTTGGTCTACATCTGGTTATTAACCTGCAAAGAATACCGGAGGCGGGCGGTAGTGACATCCAAGAGTCTGCTTATTTTGTTGGATGCACCATAGACATGTGGCTCCTCCTGCATGATAGAATGATGATAGATGGACTGACTGGTGTCAATCTCCTGAGTCTTAAGTCAATAAAATTCAGTTGAAGTTCTTTTCGTATTATTGTTCTCAAACTGCTAACTGACAAGCCAAGATTGTAATCTATCCCCTCTTTGAAAGCATAAAACTTAGCCAATTTATCAGTTCTATCATGCATCTGAAGACCAATGTGAGATGGAATCCACAGCATGTGCACTCTGACTCTACTATCCAGAATCCTACCATACCTGTGCCTGGCTTCTGATACGAGCATGCTACAAGTTATACTTGATGAGTTGAGAGCATTTATGGATGACAGAGAATCAGTTACAATTAGAGAGTTAACCTTAGATACATGGACGCATTTGAGTGCAAGGAGTATGGCAAACAGTTCTGTCTGAAGGGTAGAGGCCCAGTTATTGATGCGTGCTCCAATTTCTTTAAGAGAGCCATCACTCTGTATGACAACAGCAGCACTACCAGCTGCACCAGTGGATTCGTGAACAGAACCATTAACGTAAATAATTTGTGAGAGAGTGTGCTGTTTGGCTAAATTATCAATACAGTTTAAGGCATCATGTTTGGCTTCAAGGCGAAGCTTTGGTTGTGATTTAAGAAGTAGTTTGGGGGGAAATGGAGGGATGGTAGTTTGGAATGGGGTAATATTCCATGGAGCGGAGAAGTGCCGCTGTTGCCTTACTTGCCACAGATCATGTATCTGATTCATGCGGAGGTCGGTTCCAGTTTTTTCGATCCATCTGGAGGGATGTTCACCAGTGCTGAGGAAAGTTTGGAGGGCTTCTGTGCATGGGTTTGAATGGGCTTGCCTGAGCATATTAACCCCAATTAGGATATTTCTTTCAGTAACACGATCTCTGATGCTTGGAATATCATAGGCAGTGGGAGAATGAAAGAGAGAGATCAGTCTTTGTTTATGGGCTCCAGGAAGCTGAAGGGGAAACTTACGAAGCAAGAAGACAAGGGGAGAAAAATGCGATTGAAAACACATGAAAGCAATAGGAGAAGATGACATGACCCAGCTGGCAAATTTTCTGAGAATAGGGGGGTTTGCAAGAGGAAGAATCCGGCCAGTCAGAGTGATTTTCAAAGCAGAATTGACTCGAAACAGGATCCTGCAGGAGAAAGCAAGACTAAGGGATATGTCAGAGTACCGGAGGGTGTATCTCGACCGCGACAGAACACGGGAAGAAAGACAGAAACTGAAAGAGAGGGTACAGAGACAAAAGGAGGAAAGAGAGATGGACAGGAGAACCCAGACTCAGGAGGAAGCTCTAATACAACCACCTTCAGATGTCCCCCAACCTGGACAACCCCAATGCAACCAAACAATCTAACCCAAAACACACATGCCATACCCAATGATTCCACCCACCTCATTACAAACTCCACCTTCACACCAACCACCCATAGTTCCCCATCAGATCTCCCACTTTCCCAACCCCAACATACCCCCCAGACTACGGTTTTAGAAAAGAAGTTGAAGGTTTGGTATACAACTGCAGATGGTATAACAAATAAATGTGAGAAGTGGCATGAAAGAATAAAGGAGACATCCCCAGACATAATAGCACTCACAGAAACGAAACTCACCAGGATGATAACAGATGCAATCTTTCCACCCGGATATCAAATCCTCAGGAAAGATAGAGGGAGCAGAGGGGGAGGAGGAGTTGCACTGCTCATTAAGAACAGGTGGGGATTTGAGGAAGTGGAAGGAATGAATGGAATGGGCGAAAGGGACTACATAGTAGGAACAATTCAGTCTGAGGGCCATAAGGTGGTAATTGCTGTAATGTACAACCCACCACAGAACTGCAGGAGGCCAAGAGAAGAATACGATGAGAGCAACAGAGCAATGGTAGACACACTAGCCGAGGTAGCCAGAAGAGCCCACAGGGGGAGAACAAAGTTACTAGTTATGGGTGATTTCAATCACAAGAAGATTGATTGGGAAAACCTGGAGCCCCACGGGGGTTCTGAATCATGGAGAGCCAAAATGATGGATGTGGTACTGGAAAACCTCATGCATCAACATGTTAGAGACACTACCAGAGAGAGAGGTGGGGATGATCCAGCAAGACTGGACCTAGTATTCACCTTGAGTAGAACAAAATAAGCAGACTCTTGGATGTCACTACCGCCCGCCTCCGGCTGGGTTACAAGTATCTTTGGCAGGTTAAATCACCACCACCAGATGTAGACCAAACAAGATGTAAACTTTGCCAGTTGGATTATTGTCACACCCTGCGTCATTATGTACTGGAGTGCGATAAAATTAATGAATTCAGAGACTACTCATTCAGAAATGTTCAAGATATGTCAAAGTATTTTATCCACAGTGGTATATTACAGACCATTCTGGAAAAATACCCTGACTTTGCTCCCTGTAAATAAAGCATTGACACGTGTGTGTGTGTGTGTGTATGTACATGTGTGTATGTGTATGTGTGTATGTATATACATGTATGCGTGTGTATTGTATATGTATATGTGTGTGTGTGTGACCCAACAATTAAAATTTGCACCAATAACTCATTACAGTTGTGGCTGGGTGTAGACTAATAGATTGCTCATTGCTTTATAATTTGTTCATGAGTGCAACCATGTACAGACGTAAGTAAATTTACTTACATGATTCATTACCTTGTAACTAGTGAATTAATTACCATTGTACCTTGTTCAGCTATCAAAACTTTGGGGCCCAGTCTCTGGACCCTATATATACCTCTGTAATCTGCAAATACCTTTGTAACTTGTCATGATTGTGACCATCTGAGTTCATTACCTTTGTAACTTGCTCAGCTATCAAACTTTGAGGTCCAGTCCCTGGACCCATTATGTACCTCTGTAATCTTTTGACTACCGCCCACAGGATGGGTATGGGGTGCATAATAAAGATATCAAACTAAGTAGTTCGGACATCGAGGATATCACGTATGAAAGGCCCCTTGGAGCTAGTTATCATTTGGTTCTGTGTTTTGATTTTATAGTTGAGCTACAAGTGGAGAGGGGAGCAGGAATAGGAAGGGAGAAACGAAACTACAAAAGGGAGGACTACACAGGCATGAGGAACTTCCTACAAGACGTTCAGTGGGAGAGAGAATTGGCAGGAAAACCAGTAAAAGAAATGATGGAATATGTGACAACCAAATGCAAAGAGGCAGAGGAGAGGTTTGTCCCCAAGGGAAACAGAAGTAATGGGAAGACCAGAACGAGTCCTTGGTTCACCCAGAGATGTAGGGAGGAAAAAACTAAGTGTAATAGAGAATGGAAAAAGTACAGAAGACAAAGGACCCAGGAAAATAAAGAGATTAGCCGAAGAGCCAGAAACAAATATGCACAGGTAAGAAGGGAGGCTCAGCGACAATATGAAAATTATATAGCATCAAAAGTAAAGTCTGACCCGAAGCTGTTGTATAGCCACATCAGGAGGAAAACAACAGTCAAGGACCAGGTAATCAGGCTGAGGAAGGAAGGTGGGGAGTTCACAAGAAACGACCAAGAGGTATGTGAGGAGCTCAACATAAGATTTAAAGAAGTATTTACAGAGGAGACAGGAAGGACTCCAGGAATTCAGAGTAGGGAGGTATACCAACAAGTGCTGGATGAAATACACACAACCGAGGAGGAGGTGAAGAAGCTGCTATGTGAACTTGATACCTCAAAAGCGGTGGGACCGGACAACATTTCTCCGTGGGTCCTTAGAGAGGGAGCAGAGATATTGTGTGTGCCACTAACAAAAATCTTCAACACATCCATTGAAACTGGGCAACTACCTGAGGCGTGGAAGATGGCAAATGTAGTCCCAATTTTAAGAAAG
>WNWK01004922.1:0-65103 GCA_009830355.1 Cherax destructor
GGCCGATTCCACCAAAGCAGGGTGGCCTGAAAAAGAAAAACTTTCATCATCATTCACTCCATCACTGTCTTGCCAGAGGGTGCTTTGCACTACAGTTATAAAACTGCAACAGTAACACCCTCCTTCAGAGTGCAGACACTGTACTTCCCATCTCCAGGACTCAAGCCCGGCATGCCGGTTTCCCCTGAATCCTTCATAAATGTTACTTTGCTCACACTCCAAAAGCACGTCAAGTATTAAAACCATTTGTCTCCATTCACTCCTATCAAATACACTCACGCATGCTTGCTGGAAGTCCAAGCCTCTCGCACACAAAACCTCTTTACCCTCCTTTCCTAGGCAGGCCCCTACCCCGCCTTCCTCCACTACAGATTTGTACACTCTCAAAGTCATTCTGTTTCATTCCATTTTCTCACATGTCCGAACCACCTCAACAACCCCTTCTCAGCCCTCTGGATATAAGTTTTGGTAATCCCGCACCTCCTCCTAATTTCAAAACTACGAATTCTCTGCATTATATTCACACCACACATTGCCCTCAGACATGACATCTCCACTGCCTCCAGCCTTCTCCTTGTTCCAACATTCACCACCCATGCTTCACACCCATATAAGAGTGTTGGTATAACTATACAGTGGAACCCCGGTTAACGAAAAATTCATTGCAGAAGCCTGCTCAAGTGCCATTTCCGAATGAAGTAACTTACTACCTATTCCATACACTTGCAACATTTGCCACATTGCTCCCCTATCCACTCTATCATATGCCTTTTCTAAATCCATAAATGCAATAAAACTTCTCTACCTTTATCTAAATACTGTTCACATATATGCTTCACTGTAAACACATGATCTACACATCCCCTACCCACTCTAAAGCCTCCTTGCTCATCTGCAATCCTACTCTCTGTCTTACCTCTAATTCTTTCAATAATAACCATGCCATAAACTTTACCTGGTATACTCAGTAAACTTTTTTTTTTTTTTTTTCCAACAAGTCGGCCGTCTCCCACCGAGGCAGGGTGACCCAAAAAGAAAGAAAATCCCCAAAAAGAAAATACTTTCATCATCATTCAACACTTTCACCACACTCATACATAATCACTGTCTTTGCAGAGGAGCTCAGATACGACAGCTGAGAAAAGTCCCTCCCAGCTGTCACTATCCCAGACCCCTCCTTTAAAGTGCAGGCATTGTACTTCCCATTTCCAGGACTCAAGTCCAACTAAATCAATTAACTGGTTTCCTGAATCTCTTCACAAAATGTTACCCTGCTCACACTCCAACAGATCGTCATGTCCCAAAACCATTCGTCTCCATTCACTCCTATCTAACACGCTCACACATGCTTGCTGGAAGTCCAAGCCTCGCCCACAAAACCTCCTTTACCCCTTCCTCCAACCTTTCTTGGACGACCCCTACCCCGCCTTCCTTCCCCACAGATTTATACGCTCTCCAAGTCATTCTACTTTGATCCATTCTCTCTAAATGACCAAACCACCCCAACAACCCCTCTTCAGCCCTCTGACAAATACTTTTAGTAACTCCACACCTTCTCCTAATTTCCACATTCCGAATTTTCTGCATAATATTTACACCACACATTGCCCTTAGACAGGACATCTCCACTGCCTCCAGCCTCCTCCTCGCTGCAGCATTTGCAACCCATGCTTCACACCCATATAAGAGTGTTGGTACCACTATACTTTACATTCCCTTCTTTGCCTCCATGGATAACGTTTTTGTCTCCACAGATACCTCAATGCACCACTCACCTTTTTCCTTCATCAATTCTATGGTTAACCTCATCCTTCATAAACCCATCCGCTGACACATCAACTCCCAAATATCTGAAAACATTTACTTCTTCCATAATCCCTCTCTCCAATGTGATATCCAATTTTTCTTTATTTAAATCGTTAGATACCCTCATCACCTTACTCTTATCTATGTTCACTTTTAACTTTCTACCTTTACACACTCTCCCAAACTCGTCCACTAACCTTTGCAACTTTTCTTTAGAATCTCCATAAGCACAGTATCATCAGCAAAAGTAACTGTGTCAACTCCCATTTTGCATTTAATTCTCCATAATTTAATCCCACCCCTCTCCCAACACCCTAGCATTTACTTCTTTACAACCCCATCTATAAATATATTAAACAACCATGGTGACATTACACATCCCTGTCTAAGACCTACTTTTACCGGAAGTAATCTCCTCTCTCCTACACACCCTAACCTGAGCCTCACTATCCTCATAAAACTTTTACAGCCTTCAGTAAATTATTCCATACACTTGCAACATTTGCCACATTGCTCCCCTATCCACTCTATCATATGCCTTTTCTAAATCCATAAATGCAATAAAACTTCTCTACCTTTTTCTAAATACTGTTCACATATATGCTTCACTGTAAACACTTGATCTACACATCCCTACCCACTCTAAAGCCTCCTTGCTCATCTGCAATCCTACTCTCTGTCTTACCTCTAATTCTTTCAATAATAACCCTGCCATACACTTTACCTGGTATACTCAGTAAACTTATTCCCCTATAATTTTTACACTCTCTTTATCCCCTTCCTTTATATAAAGGAACTATACATGCTCTCTGCCAATCTAGGTACCTTCCCTCTTTCATACATTTATTAAACAAAAATACCAACCACTCCAGCACTATATCCTCCCTGCTTTTAACATTTCTGTCATGATTCCATCAATTCCAGCTGCTTTACCCCCTTTCATTCTACGTAATGCCTCACGCACCTCCCCCACACTCACATCCTGCTCTTCTTCACTCCTAAACGATGTTGTACCTCCCTGGCCAGTACATGAAATTACCGCCTCCCTTTTTTCATCGACATTTAAAAGTTCCTCAAAATATTCCCACCATCTACCCAATACCTCCAGCTCCCCATCTCTTGACAGAGCCTCTCCCATTCTTTCATCCGCTCTTCTTTTGCACTCTCTCACCACTCTCTTCACCTTTCTTTTACTCTCCATATACTCTGCTCTTCTATTAACACTTCTGTTTTGTAAAAACCTCTCATAAGCTACCTTTTTCTCTTTTATCACACCCTCTACTTCTTCATTCCACCACTCACTCCTCTTTCCTCCTGCACCCACCCTCCTATAGCCACAAACTTCTGCCCCACCTTCTAATACTACATTTTTAAAACTATCCCAACTCTCTTCAACCCCCCCACTACTCCTACTTGCACTAGCCCACCTTTCTGCCAATAGTTGCTTATATCTCACCCTAACTTCCTCCTCCCTTAGTTTATACACTTTACCTCTCTTACTTGCTGTTGCCATTTTCTTTTTGTCCCATCTACCTTTTACTCTAACTGTAGCTACAACCAAATAATGATCTGATATATCCGTTGCCCCTCTATAAACATGTACATCCTGAAGCCTACTCATCAACCTTTTATCCACCAATACATAATCCAACAAACTACTTTCCTTACGTGCTATATCATACCTTGTATATTTATTTATCCTCTTTTTCATAAAATATGTATTACTTATTACCAAACCTCTTTCTACACATAGCTCAATTAATGGTTCCCCATTTACATTTACCCTGGCACCCCAAATTTACCTACTACTCCATCCACAACATTTTTACCCACTTTAGCATTAAGATCCCCAACCACAATTACTCTCTCACTTGGTTCAAAACTCCCACACACTCACTCAACATTTCCCAAAATCTCTCTCTCTCCTCTACACTTCTCTCTTCTCCAGGTGCATAAACACTTACTATAACCCACTTTTCACATCCAACCTTTATTTTACTCCACATAATCCTTGAATTTATACATTTATATTCCTTCTTTACCTGCCATAACTGATTATTCAACATTATTGCCACTCCTTCTTTAGCTCTAACTCTATTTGAAACCCCTGATCTAATCCCATTTATTTCTCCCCACTGAAACTCTCCTACCCCTTCAGCTTTGTCTCACTTAAAGCCAGGACATCCAGCTTCTTTTCATTCATAACATCTACAATCATCTCTTTCTTATCATTCGCACAACATCCACGCACATTCAAACATCCCACTTTGACGGTTTTCTTCTTCTTCTTTTTAGTAAGCTATACAGGAAAAGGGGTTACTAGCCCATTGTTCCCGGCATTTTAGTTGACTTTTACAACACGCATGGCTTACGGAGGAAAGATTCTTATTCCACTTCCCCATGGATATGAAAGGGAAAAGCAATAAGTACAAGAACTATTAAGATAAAATCAAAGAAAACTCAGATGAGTGTGTATACATAAACGTGTACATGTTTGCGTAGTGTGACCTAAGTGTAAGTAGAAGTAGCAAGACGTACCTGAAATCTTGCATGTTTATGAGACAGAAAAAAGACACCAGCAATCCTACCATCATGTAAAACAGTTTCAGGTTTATGTTTCACAGTCACCTGGCAGGATGGTAGTACCTCCCTGGGTGGTTGCTGTCTACCAACCTACTACTCAGTAAACTTATTCCCCTATAATTTTTACACTCTCTTTTATCCCCCTTCCCTTTATATAAAGGAACTATACATGCTCTCTGCCAATCCCTAGGTACCTTCCCCTCTTTCATACATTTATTAAACAAAAATACCAACCACTCCAGCACTATATCCCCCCCTGCTTTTAACATTTCTGTCATGATTCCGTCAATTCCAGCTGCTTTACCCCCTTTCATTCTACGTAATGCCTCACGCACCTCCCCCACACTCACATCCTGCTCTTCTTCACTCCTAAATGATGTTGTACCTCCCTGGCCAGTACATGAAATTACCGCCTCCCTTTTTTCATCGACATTTAAAAGTTCCTCAAAATATTCCCGCCATCTACCCAATACCTCCAGCTCCCCATCTACTAACTCCCCTACTCTGTTTTTAACTGACAAATCCATTCGTTCCTAGGCTTTCTTACCTTGTTTATCTCACTCCAAAATTTTTTCTTGTTTTCAGCAAAATTTCTTGACAGAGCCTCTCCCATTCTTTCATCTGCTCTTCTTTTGCACTCTCTCACCCCTCTCTTCACCTTTCTTTTACTCTCCATATACTCTGTTCTTCTATTAACACTTCTGTTTTGTAAAAACCTCTCATAAGCTACCTTTTTCTCTTTTATCACACAATTTACTTCTTCATTCCACCACTCACTTCTCTTTCCTCCTGCACCCACCCTCCTATAGCCACAAACTTCTGTCCCACATTCTAATACTGCATTTTTAAAACTATCCCAACTCTCTTCAACCCCCTGCCATGTGAGTGTAAAACGAAAGCCTGTAATTGTTTTACATGATGGTAGGATTGCTGGTGTCTTTTTTCTGTCTCATAAACATGTAAGATTTCAGATATGTCTTGTTACTTCTACTTACACATAGGTCACACTACACATTCGTGTACAAGCATATAGTACGTACATATATACACACCCCTCTGGGTTTTCTTCTATTTTCTTACTAGTTCTTGTTCTTATTTCCTCTTATCTCCATGGGGAAGTGGAACAGAATTCTTCTTCCGTAAGCCACGCGTGTCGTAAGAGTTGACTAAAATGCCGGGAGCAAGGGGCTAGTAACCCCTTCTCCTGTATATATTACTAAATGTAAAAGGAGAAACTTTCCTTTTTCCTTTTGGGCCACCCTACTTCGGTGGGAAACGGCCGACATGTTGAAAGAAAGAAAGAATATATATATATATATATATATCATACATACATACATACAGTGGAACCCTGAGTTTCATATGCCCTGAGTATTGTACTTTTCGAGTTTAGAACCGTTTTTTCAGCTAAATTTTGTCCCGAGTTTTGCACTGTGCCCCGTGTTTCGTACCGCGTACCAGACCTGTCCACCTGCATGCACCTGTGCACCTCTTCGCGCAGCCATCGTGAGTCAATCTGGCTTAGTTTCTCCTCGAGTGAACATTACATTATATACTAGGCATTTAAAGTGCCCTAGAGCAATAAAATGTATATGTACAGTACAATCATTACTTACCTTAAAATATTTTTAGTCTTAATGGTCATAATATAGGGTGCAAGGTGAATAGTAAGGTAGGTAGGTTTCAAAGTGTGGTAGATATGTAACCCCCATCTGGCTGCCCCACCAACACATTATATACTAGGCATTTAAAGTGCCCTAGAGCGATAAAATGCATATACAGTACACTCATTTCTTAAAATATTTGTAGTCTTATTAATGTAGAGCGAGAGGCGAGTAAACAAGATGAGTACATGAGAATGTAGAAGGTTTGCAAGTTTTGTAAACAAACCAGTTGTTGTTGTCGTTAGCAGTCCAGACACGAATGGTTTTTGTTCACTCAAGCCGACTGGAAAAACATCTCATCTTTCTTCTTTCTTTCAACACGTCGGCCGTTTCCCACCGAGGCAGGGTGGCCCAAAAGAAAAAACGAAAGTTTCTCCTTTTACATTTAGTAATATATACAGCATGGAGCATGATGACCTGAGCGTCGGTAAGCTGGGATGGAAGAAGGATGGGTAAGGATAGAAATATGGGAAAAGGTTGGGTAAGGGTAGGAGGAGGGAATATACAGGTGAGTGGCACGTCCACTCTGGGCGACATGTGCAGAGAAACTGCAGGCGTTGTTGATCGGTGTGTGTGAAGCTGGGGCGAGTTGTAGCAGCTGATGAGGCGGGTGTGGGTGGACTGCAGGAGGCTGGCAGGCGGCGGAGGCAGGAGAGGCACAGAAAGCAGCTGCATTAGGGCCGAATATTGTAGGTACTCATCAGACCCAGAGCAGATATCATTGAATTTTGTTCTTGAAAGTTGGGTTGCGAGGCAGGCACCCATGGGGTCTGTTTTAGCGTAATTTCGTAGGTTGTAGAGTATCCTGGGTAAGGAAGTAGTTGAGTTGTTGAGGCGGGTGAACTTCACAGTCCCATCTTCAAGGTGCTGAGCAAGTTCTGCATATGGCAGTACCTTGCTGACTTGTCTTGTGGTATAGAATTTGACATTGTCGTATTGCATGTGCTGGTACGTTGGTTTGGAGGTGGATGGAGTAGTTGATGTGGTGGTAGTAGAAGCAGCAGCGGTGGCGGGGACATGTTCTGTAGACGAAGTCTCGGCTGGAGATGAAGGCTTCTCATTGGTGGAAGGTGGGTGTGGCGAGACTGGCAAGGAGGCAGCTGATTGGTTCTCGGTAGGGGTGTGAGGTGGTGGTGAGCTCTCATTGGTTGTTGTTGGCGTGACGTCAGTATTAGCTGGTGTTGGTGGTGGTGGAGCGTCAGCTGAGCCACCAGCAGGTAAAGTAATGTCGACAATATGCTGGGAATTGTTGAGTATCACAGAAGATGGTGGAGAATCTGGAAATTTGAACTCTGGCATGTTGTTTAATTTGAAGAGTTCGTTGATGGAGGTGTTGAACGTCCCAGGAACAGCAGCATTATGCATATGAGCATAGACCATACAGTAGTAGATGGTGGTGGGGTCACTGGCAGGTGCGATGTTGGTAGTAGTAGGTTGCGTGGAAGCTTGGAGAATTTTAGTTGTGGTAGCTTGTAGTTTTGTAATTGCAGCATAGGTGGGTGATTTTGAAGATGACTTTTTCTGTGCTGCTTCTTGGGTCTTCTTCAGAATGTCTTTACGAGTGGGACACTTAGCAGCAAGTGTGTGATGATCGTTGCTTTTACAGTTGAGGCAAGATGGTGTTGGTGGAGCAGCGGCGGTGCATGATCTAAAATCATGTCCTTCACTACAGAACCAACTAGAGGTAGCAACTTGCTTGATTTGGTTCTTGCTAACAAAGAATCACTAATTAATAATCTTGAGGTTAATGAAGAGCTTGGGGAAAGCGATCACAAATCACTTAGTTTTAATATATCATGGAATTACCCAGGTAACTGCAATCAAGTCTCAGTTCCAGACTTTCGTGTAGCCGACTTCATGGGGCTGAGAAATTACCTAGGTGGGCTAATTGGGATGACCTGACTATGGGTCAGGTAGATGGTTTGGTTGCCAATATGCGTTTTCAGAGCATAGTTCTAGCTGCCCAGACAACTTTTGTTCCAAGTAGGGAAATTAGATCTAACAAAAATGATCCTAAATGGATGAACAATAGATTAAAACATCTCATTGGTCAAAGAGAGGCATATATAGGCGTATCAAAAGAGGGGATGGACAGATAAGAAATCAATATTTTCAATTAAAGAGAAATAAAAAAGGAATAAGAAAAGCAAAAGGGATTATGAGGCTAAGGTGCAAGGGATTCGAAGACTAACCCAAAGGGTTCTTTCAGGTATACAGAAGTAAGATTAGGGACAAGATAGGCCCACTTAAGAGTAACTCAGGACAGATCACGGACAGTGATAAGGATATGTGTGAAATTTTCAATACTTACTTCCTCTCAGTTTTTACTCAGGAAGATACTAGCAGAATTCAGAAATAATAAATTATGTAGAGCTGGAAGATAACAGACTATGCTCGATTGGGGTAACTAGTGACATGGTCCTCAGACAAATAGAGAATTAAAACCTAACAAATCCCCAGTCCCTGATGAACTGTTTGCAAGAGTTTTAAAGGAATGTAAGAGGAACTTAGCAAACCTTTGGCAAATCTTTTCAATATATCACTACAAACTGGCATAGTGCCAGACAAGTGGAAAAGGGCAAATGTAATACCTATTTACAAGGCAGGTGACAGGTCCTTAGCTTCGAACTATAGACCAATAAGCCTTACCTCCATAGTTGGTAAATTTATGGAATCAATAATTGCCGAGGCAATTCGTAGCCATCTTGAAAAGCATAAATTGATTAATGAATCTCAACACGGTTTTACAAAGGGCGTTCATGTCTTCAATTTACTAACTTTTTCACTAAGGTGTTTGAGAAGTAGATCATGGAAATGAATATGATATTGTGTATATGGACTTCAGTAAGGCTTTCGATAAAGTTCCACATCAGAGGCTACTGAGGAAACTTAAGGCACACGGAATAGGAGGAGAAATTTTTCCTGGGTAGAGGCATGGTTGACTAATAGGCGGCAGAGAGTTTGCATAAATGGAGAGAAATCAGAATGGGGCGTGTCTCAGCGGTGTTCCACAGGGGTCAGTTTTGGGCCCCCTGTTGTTTACAATTTACATAAACGACATAGATGAGGGAATAAATAGTAGCATAAGTAAATTTGCTGATGACACCAAAATAGGCCGTCCAATTCATTCAACGAGGACATTAGAGCACTCCAGGATGATTTGAATAGACTGATGCAGTGGTCGGAGAAGTGGCAGATGCAGTTTAATGTAAACAAATGCAAAGTTCTAAATGTTGGGCAGGACAATAACCATGCCACATATAAGCTGAATAATATAGATCTTATTACTTGTAATTGCGAGAAGGATTTAGGAGTTCTGGTTAGTAGTAATCTGAAGCCTAGACAACAGTGCATAAGTGTTCGCAATAAAGCTAACAGAATCCTTGGCTTCATATCAAGAAGTATAAATAACAGAAGTCCTCAGGTTGTTCTTCAACTCTATATATCTTTGGTTAGGCCTCATTTAGATTATGCTGCACAGTTCTGGTCACCGTATTACAGAATGGATATAAATGCACTGGAAAACGTACAGAGGAGGATGACAAAGTTGATCCCATGTATCAGAAATCTTCCCTATGAGGATAGACTGAGGGCCCTGAATCTGCACTCTCTAGAAAGGCGTAGAATTAGGGGGATATGATTGAGGTGTACAAATGGAAAACAGGAATAAACAAAGGGGATGTAAATAGCGTGCTGAAAATATCCAACCAAGACAGGACTCGCAGCAATGGTTTCAAGTTGGAAAAGTTCAGATTCAGGAAGGATATAGGAAAGCACTGGTTTGGTAATAGAGTTGTGGATGAGTGGAACAAACTCCGAGTACCGTCATAGATGCTAAGACGTTGTGTAGTTTTAAAAATAGGTTAGATAAATACATGAGTGGGTGTGGATGGGTGTGAGCTTGTACTAGGTCAGATGCAGTGCTCCTTCCTTAAGTGAAAGTAACCTGACCTGTACTAATTCCTTAAGTGGAAGTGACCTGACCAGGTGGTCGGCTGGACAATTATATGAGTGGGTGCGGTTGGGTGTGAATTGGTCCTGACTAGGTTGTGCTACTAGGTCAGATGCAGTGCTCCTTCCTTAAGTGAATGTAACCTGACCTGGCTGGGTCGGGGCATTGGCTTAAGCCGTTGGAGATTTGGACCTGCCTCGCATGGGCCAGTAGGCCTGCTGCAGTGTTCCTTCTTTCTTATGTTCTTATGTTCTTATGTAGTGCAAAACTTCTTTTCCTTCACAGGACAGTCGCTGGTGTTGTGTGAATACGAGTAACAGGTCCAACAGTGAGAAATGTAGTGGAATCTCTCAGCTTCGATGCAGGTGGGGCTGACGAAGTAATAATATACAGCCAGTCCGTCGGCTAATGCAGTGGCAGCCATGTTGACGTCGGTAAACGTGACCTTGAGCATGGAGGAAGCTGTAGGTATTTTCATGATGCTCTCCACTGTGGAGAAGAAGGAGTTACTAGCCCATTGCTCCCGGCATTTTAGTCGCCTATTACGACACGCATGGCTTACGGAGGAAGAATTCTGTTCCACTTCCCCATGGAGATGAAAGGAAATAAGAACAAGAACTAGTAAGAAAATAGAAGAAAACCCAGAGGGGTGTGTATATATATGCTTCTACATGAATGTGTAGTGTGACCTAAGTGTAAGTAGAAGTAGCAAGACATACCTGAAATCTTGCATGTTTATGAGACAGAAAAAAGACACCAGCAATCCTACCATCATGTAGAACAATTACAGGCTTTCGTTTTACACTCACTTGGCAGGACGGTAGTACCTCCCTGGGCGGTTGCTGTCTACCAACCTACTACCTTTAAAACATCTCATATTTATGTTAATTTATATGTTTATATGTTATGTAGCGTGTTTATTATATGATTTTGAAAAAAATCATAGATGGATTAAGCAAAATGTCTATATTAACATTTTATACGCCTCACAGTGATTATTATTGTGTTATTTTTATCATTATTAACTCTTTCGGGGTTTCGGCAGTACTAGTACGGCTTACGCCCTGGGGTTATGGTCGTACTTGTACGCCTAAATTCTAGCGCCCTCAAATCAAGCAGAAACAGGCTGTTAGGCCTAGATGTGATAGAATGGGTCTGTGCGGTCAGTGTGCGCAGTATAAAAAAATTCCTGCACCACACAGTGCATAATGAGGAAAAAAAAACTCTGACCGTGTTTTTGGTTTAAAACAGCGACTTTGTAGTCTATTTTCATATGGTATTTATGCTTGCATTCTAGTTTTCTTAGTCTCATTTTATAGAATAGATGATATATTACAGAAATAGATATAAATTTGACTGGTTTCATGATGACAAGTACCTTGAAACTGAGCGCAAAGTAGCAAAAATGTTCGATTTTGGCCGATGTTCAAGAGTAAACAAATCACACCATGCGTCTAATACACATCAACTGGAGAGTCTAATATTCTTGCACAAGTTCTCTGATATTATTTATACTATTTTTACAATGATGCAGTTGTATACATAACAGTAAATCTTCTATTTTTTGTGAGAATAAAAATTCAAAATGGAAAGCAAAAGTAATGTAAGTGGGGCCTGGAGACGTGACTAATGAACAGAGAAGATGTTATTTTAGTGCCAGGAATGTCTGCCTTGTTTATTATGGACCCTATTTTGAAATTGGCATCGTTTGAAATTTGTGTGAAATTGGCTAAATTGCCATTTTCTGACCACTATTTTGGGTAGTTGAAATTGGTTTCTTGTACAGTGGACCCCCGGTGTTCGTCCATTTTTCGTAACAGAATACTGTTCAAGTGCCATTACCAATCGAATTTATTCCCTTAAGAAATAATGTAAAGTAGACTAGTCCTTTTAGGCCTCCAAAACTACACTTATAAAAGCATTTAAAAAAATATACTTACATAAAAGGGCCTGTTTTGAGCAGGACGAACACCGGGGGTCCACTGTACTCAATCGATAGAAACAATGGAGTTCTAGCGAAATAGCTATAATTTTAGTAGACTGAAACATTGGAATTTGCCGAAAATAGGGCTCAAAGTGGGCAAAATCGCCGATGCGTAAATGTCATTGATACCGCTAACTTCGCGAAAGCCTAATTCCGTTAGTTTTCGATCAAATTTCATAATTTTTGTGGCGTTGTGATCAGAAAAAGTTTCTCTATCATTTCATAAGAAAAAAAATATTTTTTTTTTTAAATTCTTGGACCCTGAGAACGAGTTTCGGAGAGGGTCCTTGGACCCCCAAAGGGTTAATGTGCCTCTGAGTGATTATTATTGTGTTATTATTATAATTATTAATATGGCATCTTCAAGACTAATAACACACTCTTAGTGGTTTTAATATGTTCCTGCACGCCAGCACAGGCGCAAGTTGTGGAGTTTAAAGCAGTTAAGTTCAGTGACAAAGTGTAGCATTAAGAGTGTAGCAATTAAGTGATAGAAAAAGGATGAAACGAAATAAACTCCTGACAACATAAGCCACTCTGCCTATCTTCTGCAAGGTATGTAAATGGTGTACATACACCTGTTCATTTGTACATTATGGTTTTCTTATGAAAGAAGTGATCTAATGCAGTTAGCATTACAAACTCCATTTTCTCTTATACTGAGACATCTGAAGGAGGAAAGAATGGCAAGATGTTTTCATAGCTGGAGCAAGAATGCCCACCACCACTGTCCTCCCCCGCCACCACATACGTAATGACATACATATTTTATTCATTCTAGAGTGTGTATCAGGTTTTTATATTATTTATATTGTTTATTATGTCATATTAGATGAATTGTGATAGATAAATAAGCCATTGAGTTGATATTAGCATTATATTGAAAGTATTTTGTCCTCTGAGAGCAGGAATTCCGCTGGAACGGATTAATGGCATTTCAATTAATTTAAATGAGGAAAATTGACTCAGCATACGAGCAGATCGATATACAAGCTAGGTCACAGAACTGATTAAACTTGTAAGCCGAGGTTCCACTGTACCTCTATTTTCTTTGTAACTCTAAGACTTAAACGCTTATACCTTTTCTTGCCACTTTCAGCAATATGCCTACTGGGTGCCATGATTGCATGGCAGATACAAGATATGGCAATTAAAGGATCAAAACACAATTCACAAATACAGTGGACCCCCGGATTACGTCATTATTTTGTTCCAGAATGCTGTTCAAATGCCGTTACCGAACGAATTTGTTCCCATAAGGAATAATGTAAATTAGATTAGTCCTTTTAGACCCCCAAAAATACACTTACAAAAGCACTTACAAAAATACACTTACATAATTGTTCGAGTTTGGAGCAGTATGTAATCTGGGGGTCCACTGTACAGCTAGCTCCTAGGAGGCAAACGTACTGGGCACATATTCACGAAGGCTGGGTTGGGAGTGTCGGGGGTGCCAGGGGATGGCGGTAGGTCTCCCTCGTTGACACAATGGTCTGACCCACAACAAGATGGCAGCGTAAGCTGGGGAAATTCTTTCCACGCCCGCAAACGGAATTGTGTTAAGTTAATTTTACGAAGTGTTGTATAAAATTGTGCTGCAATTTTTCAATAGTGCAATAATCAAAACGTTGCAAATAAATCCGTGTAATATAATGGTCTACTGTATATAAATTGTTATCCATCTCATGGTCTAAAATGATTAATTCTATCCAATCTGTGGGAAAAAATTGTCAACAAAACCAATTATATATTTACAAGGCATATTTAACAAAACAAATATTATAAACATCATGGTGACTTTGTTAATTGAAGTGAGTGTTTCTGCATGAAGAAGTTATCATTCTCTGATATTATCTGTGTTAAATAGTGTAATATTAACCCTTTAACTGTCCAAACGTAGATATATGTTTGTACACGTACTGCTCCGAACGTAGATCTACGTTTTATTTTTCATTCCTTCAAATTTAGTGCGATAGGCCTGAGTCGCCTAGACATGAGAGAATGGGTCTGTGCCCTCAGTGTGCGCAGTATTAAAAAAATCCTGGACCACTTAGTACCTTGTGGGAGCACCAGTTCAATTGATCTCCAGCTAGAGCAAATATTGTGGCAAACACTGGGGATTCACTGATGTCATGTCGCATTAACACTCCCCTTATAAGAGGAAGGTAAAAATAGGTTAGATAAATACATGAGTGGCTGTGGGTGGGTGTGAGTTGGACCTGACTAGCTTGTGCTACTAGGTCTGATGCCATGCTCCTTCCTTCAGAGGATGTGACCTGACTAGGTGGGTCATTGGTCTAAGCCAGGGGGTGACATGGACCTGCCTTGCATGGGCCAGTAGGCCTGCTGCAGTATTCCTTCTTTTTTATGTTCTTATGTATTCGGCAGGCTGGCTGGCTTTGGCTGTCTATATCTGTCTATATCTCTGTCTATATCTCTGTCCTATGTCTCTGTCTATCTATATATATCTGTCCTATGTCTCTGTCTATCTATATATATCTGTAATATCTCTCTCTCTCTGTCTCTTTCTCACATGTACACATAAGTAAGTTATAATACATAGTGTAAATTACCTAGGATAACCCAAAAATTCCAGGCTAAGTGCTATACAGTGCTTGTAGATATAAGACATAATAAGCATGACTGGCAAGTAATACGCTTTGTCATGTCACTTCTGCATCGTGTATAATACCTGTTAGTTTACGAGCAGCACTCTGAGACTGAGACAAGCAGACGGAAAGACAAACACACACAGGCAGACAGAAAGACAGATAAGCAGAGCTAGACAGATAGACAGACAGATAGATAGACAGACAGATAGACAGATGGATAGACAGACAGATAGATAGACAGACAGATAGATAGACAGACACAGATAGATAGACAGATAGACAGACACAGATAGATAGACAGATAGATAGACAGACACAGACAGATAGATAGACAGACACAGACAGACAGACAGACAGATACAGACAGTGAAAACAAAGCGAGGGTTCCCTGCTCACATTCATCAATGTCATTGGATTGTCAGTGTTATCTGACACTTGTCATAACACCATTCTTCAAGGAGTTTCATATTATACTCCAGGCACACATAGGCAGGCAGACAGAAAGACAGATAAGCAGAGCTAGACAGATAGACAGACACATAGATAGACAGACAGATACAGATAGATAGATAGACAGACAGATAGATAGACAGACAGATAGATAGACAGACAGATAGACAGATACAGACAGTGAAAAAAAAGCGGGGTTCCCTGCACAAATTCATTCATCAATGTCACTGCCTTATCAGTAGTTATCTGACAATTGTCATAACACCATTCTTCAAGGAGTTTATTATATACTCCAGGATGTCTAAAACATTACTGGGACCTATAAATACTTCTTATATATTTATAGACAATAGTAAATGACCAAGGCAGGTGAAATTGTTCACCTGTTGGTGTGATTGTGACTATTCGAGTACTATTTCAGTACCTAATATTAGTGTTAGAACAAAGATTGGCTATGAAATCACAAGAACTATTATAAATTGTAATTATCAGAACATAAAAATTATATATATTAAAATAAAAACTGGAAAAAAAGTATATCCGCAATACTTCTGCAAGCGGCAGGACTTGATGTTGCCGTCAGGTGAGCATCCAGCACCAACTTGGCGGGCTTATATCTCGGTAATTACTGGCCTAAAAATTTTTTTTTTTTAGCCTATCCTGTTTATAAAAATGCGCTCTTCATTAAAAAAAAAAAAAAAAAAGATTTTTTTTTTCCAAAATATTCGGAGCAGTACGCGAGTGAATGTAGATCTACGTGTGGACAGTTTAAGGGTTAACTATAGTTCTAATTCATCTCTGTATTAATAAAGCTGACTGACTTACAGTGAGAATTGGGAAAGACTTAATCCACTTGCGATCCCCTTGCGGCTCCTGTTCTTGAATGGGATGAGGGGGATAATTAACCCAGATATTGTGCAACACATCCTCATTTTTAAATAGTGTGGAGCTCAACACTTTGTCTGCCTCCTGTTTTATGTTAAAATAATAAAAAGAATCATTATAAAACACAAATTAACTGAGTATTATACTATAAGTAAGATGCCTAAAATTTCTTTGTTGTCATAATTTTGCAAAAATAAATTATTTACTTTTGACAATTCAGAAATAATATCTAAACATAATAACAATATCAGTATAATCCTGCCATATTATACTACAGTGGTCCCTCGGTTTTCGTGCATCTCCAAACTCGAACATTTATGTAAGTGTATTTTCGTAAGTGCTGTTGCAAGTGTATTTTTGGGGGTCTGAAATAGACTAACCTACGTGACATTATTTCTTAAGGAAGTAAATTCGTTCGGTAATGGCACTTGAGCAGGATTCTGAAACGAATTTTCGGCGAAAACCGAGGGACCACTGTACAGTGGTATAAAACATAGGAGTTTCACTGTCTAAAATGGAAATCTGGAAGAAAATATAATGCAAAGGGTAACATAATGTTTATTAGGCAGATGAGCAATGAGTCTAAGACTAAATACCACAAGGTTCAAGCCACTCGACAGTAAACTTGAATGAAGACAAAGGTTAAAGTGGCAAGGCTAGAACGGAAGCAGATGAAACAAGAGAAAAAATTAATGATCAATGATAATACTAAATAAACACAAAACTCTAAGAGCACAAATTAAAAACTTCATGAATATATTTAAAGTGGACATACAAAAATGGCTAAGAGTACAGTGGTTCACAAAATAATACATCAAGAAACAGCCTCAAATAAAGACAATTTAGAAATACAGTGGTACCTTGACTTACGAGTTTAATTCGTTCCGTGACCGAGCTCGTAACTCAATTTGCTTGTACAGTGGACCCTTGGATTTCATCATACATTCCCTTCTTTGCCTCCATGGATAATGTTTTTTGTCTCCACAGATACCTCAATGCACCACTCACCTTTTTTCCTTCATCAATTCTATGGTTAACCCCATCCTTCATAAACCCATCTGCTGACAAATCAACTCCCAAATATCTGAAAACATTCACTTCATCCATACTCCCTCTCTCCAATGATATCCAATTTCTTATCTAAATGTGATACCTCATCACCTTACTCTTATCTATGTTCACTTTCAACTTTCTACCTTTACACACCCTCCCAAACTCGTCCACTAACCTTTGCAACTTTTCTTTAGAATCTCCCATAAGCACAGTATCATCAGCAAAAAGTAACTGTGTCAACTCCCATTTTGTACTCGATTCCCCATAATTTATTCCCACCCCTCTCCCAACACCCTAGCATTTACTTCTTTTACAACCCCATCTATAAATATATTAAACAACCATGGTGACATTACACATCCCTGTCTAAGACCTACTTTTACCGGGAAGTAATCTCCCTCTCTCCTACAAACCCTAACCTGAGCCTCACTTTTTTTTTTTTTATTAACACATCGGCCGATTCCCACCAAGGCAGGGTGGCCCGAAAAAGAAAAACTCATCATCATTCACTCCATCACTGTCTTGCCAGAGGGGTGCTTTACACTACAGTTATAAAATTGCAACATTAACCCTTTCGGGGTCGGTGCCGTACTAGTACGTTTTATGAGCAGGGGTTGGTGCCGTACTAGTACGCGTAAATTCTAGCGGCTTCAAATTAAGCGGGAAACAGCTGGTAGGCCTAGGGATGAGAGAATGGGTCTGCGTGGTCAGTGTGCTCAGTAGGAAAAAAATCGGGCACCCAGTGGTGCATTGTGGGAACACCATTTCAGTACACCTTCCACCATGCCTCGCAGCAAGAAACACCTTACTCCTCGGCGAATTGGGACACTTTTATTCATCAGTGACAGTTCTAACAGTGATGGGGGTGTTAGTGAAGGTGACTTTCAAGGTTTTGAGGCGGTTGTGACCGAAAATAGTGACCATAATACCGGTATAAGTGAGGAAACCCCGACGACCCACAGCCGTCCACCTCTGGTGCTGTGGCGTCTTGTTCACGGCAGTTGTACCAGAACGAAGGCGGAAACTCCTATTTTCTAATGTCCCAGACTCAGATGTGAGCAATGGTGATGATACTGATAGTGACTATGAACTCCAAGCCCTTCGAAATAGTTCCAGTAGCGCGAGTGAAGAGGAATATTCACCAGTGAAGCGTCAGTATATACGACGGTATATGCGCTCTGGTAGTGTGCCATATGCTCTTCCAAGGGTTAGGAGTACATCTCGGAGTACATCCCGTGGGCGTACAACAGGAAGTGATAGTGAAAATGATGATGATAGCGTTGCAATTGGTATGAGAAATGTGCATGCAACTGGTAGTGGTAGTGGTGGTGTGGCGCGCGAGGCACCAGCAGTGGACCATGCTGGCACCCACGCCGCTGACTCAGCTCAGTTACAACAAAGGCAACCCTCACCCACCCACCAACCCCCACAACCACAACCTCCACTTCTACAACCCCACAACCACCTGTAAATATCCAGTACCCACCAGCAGACCGCACCTGGGATTGGCAGGAAGCTGACAATTTTATTCCCAATCCCCATCAGTTTGATGAAAGTCACAGTGGATTACGCCCATCTTGTCCACTTGGGAACAATGCCAGTGAACTGGAATGTTTCCAGTTATTCTTTGACGAACCCTGATAGACATTATTATCAGAGAAAGCAACAGATACTTCGATTACACCATGGCAAACACGATTCTTTCACCAAAATCACGTCTACACCAGTGGAAGGAGACAACTGTGGCAGAGATGTATCTTTTCTTTGCCACAATAATGCTTATGCCGCATGTTTATAAACACCGTATCAAATCATATTGGTCAACAGACAGATTGATTGCAACACCAGCTTTCAGTGATATTATACCAGTGAATCGATTTGTGCTACTTCTACGCATGTTACATTTTTCGGACAAAACCAGGCCTGACAGATCCGACAGGTTATATAAGATTAGGAATGTGTTTCTGTATCTGAAAGAGAAGTTCAATATGTATTTTTATCCCTTCAGGAAGCTTGTTATTGACGAGTCACTGATTCTGTTCAAAGGTAGACTGTCGTTCAAGCAAGAGGAAACGCTTTGGTATAAAGTTGTTTGTGCTTTGTGATTGCTACAGTGGTATTGTATTGGATATTATTGTGTACACTGGAAGTAATACATTGAAAGATACCAGGAAGTTACTGGGTATCTCTGGTGATGTGGTTAAAACAATGATGGAACCATATCTTGGTAAGGGGCATACATTATATACTGATAACTGGTACACAAGCCCCTCCTCAGTGATTTTTTGGAGTGAACATGACAGATGTGTGCGGTACAGTGCGTGCAAATCGTAAGCATATGCCTAGGTTCAGTGCAGGCACTCGAGAGGTGAGGTGCAGGCGTTTGCTGCCAATGATATCATGGCATTTCGGTGGCATGACAAACGAGATGTCACACTGTTGTCATCAATTCACCCTAATGAAATGGCAGACAGTGGCAGGGTGAATAGAGAGACTGATGAACCCATTCTAAAACCTGCAGCTGTGATGGATTACACTCTCAATATGCGCTTAGTGGACAAATGTGACATGCAGATTGGGTTTGCTGATTGTGTTAGAAAGAGTTATAAGTGGTACATAAAACTCTTTTTCACATTCTGGACATTACCATGCTCAATGCTTATAATGTTTATAAGTTGAAGACCACAAACAAACCACCATATGGCGAATTTTGTTTGTCTGTTATCAGGCAAATAATCACCAAGTACCAAGAAACACCACCTGCAATAGAAAACCGCCCACAAAATTACCAACAACTACCCTCTCGTCTGAGGCTTGGTGGTGAACACTTCCTAACAAAACTGCCTGCTACTGCTTGCAAGAAAAAGGCTCAGAAGAGGTGTTATGTCTGTGCACATACAAAAGACGCCCACAGCAACGCAAAGACACTCGTTTTATGTGTGTGGAATGTGAAACACCATTGTGCATGGAACCATGTTTCAGAGACTTCCACAGGCTGCAGAACTTCTAGAAACATCTGCAGACTCAATATGTGTATATATATGATTGAACAATAGTTATAAACATAATTGTACATTGTACATTGTTGTAAATATGTTTTGTAAACAAACTAGTGATAACAAACTTTGTGGCATTATTTTATAAGAAATAGCGAGTGAATATTTGAAAAACAGCACTTATATTGGTCTCACAGTCCATAAAAGTTATTTGAAAAAAAAATTAAATTTCATAAGAAAATAACTTAAAAAAAAAAAACGATTACCGCCAACCGGAAGTCGCCGATGATGCCGTCACCGGATCGTTTGGGTCAACTTGAATCCTCCATATCTCCGTAAGTATTGATCGCAAAAAATTTTTGTTTAGCTATTTAGATTCAGAAAAAAAAACTCTATCATTTCATAAGAAAAAATAATTTTTTTTTTTTCCGAATATTTTTCGACCCCAGGAACACTTTCCTCAGAAGGCCTGTCGACCCCCAAAGGGTTAACACCCCTCCTTCAGAGTGCAGACACTGTACTTCCCATCTCCAGGACTCAAGTCCGGCCTGCCGGTTTCCCTGAATCCCTTCATAAATGTTACTTTGCTCACACTCCAACAGCACATCAAGTATTAAAAACCATTTGTCTCCATTCACTCCTATCAAATATGCTCACACATGCTTGCTGGAAGTCCAAGCCCCTCACACACAAAACTTCCTTTACCCCCTCCCTCCAACCTTTCCTAGGCCGACCCCTACCCCGCCTTCCCTCCACTACAGATTTATACACTCTCGAAGTTATTCTGTCTCGTTCCATTCTCTCTACATGTCTGAACCACCTCAACAACCCCTCCTCAGCTCTCTGGATAATAGTTTTGGTAATCCCGCACCTCCTCCTAATTTCCAAACTCCGAATTCTCTGCATTATATTCACACCACACATTGACCTCAGACATGACATCTCCACTGCCTCCAGCCTTCTCCTCGTTGCAACATTCATCACCCACTATCCTCATAAAAACTCTTTACAGCATTTAGTAACTTACTACCTATTCCATACACTTGCAACATCTGCCACATTGCTCTCCTATCCACTCTATCATATGCCTTTTCTAAATCCAAAAATGCAATGAAAACTTCCTTACCTTTATCTAAATACTGTTCACATATATGCTTCAATGTAAACACTTGATCTACACATCCCCTACCCACTCTAAAGCCTCCTTGCTCATCTGCAATCCTACTCTGTCTTACCTCTAATTCTTTCAATAATAACCCTACCATACACTTTACCTGGTATATTCAGTAAACTCATTCCACTATAATTTTTACAATCTCTTTTGTCCCCCTTATCTTTATGTAAAGGAACTATACACACTCTCTGCTAATCCCTAGGTACCTTCCTCTCTTTCATACATTTATTAACCCTTTCAGGGTCCAAGGCCATTTTTGGAAGGGGTGTGCCAGTGTCCAAGAATTTTCAAAAAAAATCAATCTTATTTTTTCTTATGAAATGGTAGAGAATCTTTTTCTGAAGGCAAATAAAACAAAAAATACGAAATTTGATTGAAAATTGACAAAATTATACTCTTGCGAATTTTAATGTATCAGCGATATTTACGCATCGGCGATTTTGCCGAATTTGACTCCCATTTTAGGCCAATTACATTACTCCAGTTGACCAAATTCTTTGCTATTTCACTAGTATTACTTCTATTCTATCGATTGAGCACAAGAAATCGCCCAGACAACTGTTTCAACTCCAAAATAAAGTGATTGGAAAATGGGAATTTAGCCAATTTAACTCAAAGTTCAAAATATTCCAATTTCAAAATAGGGTGCAGAATAAACAATGCAGGCATTCCTGGCACTAAACTAACATTTCCTCTGTTCATTAGTTACGTTTTCAGTCTTTACAAATGAATTCCATTTTGATTTTTTATTCGCATAATGAATTTTTATTCAAACCAAAAAATGGAAGATTTACTGTTATGCAATATTATAATAATTGTACAAATAATATTACCACATTTGTGAACGTATATTGGACCCACCAGCTGGTGCGTATTAGACGTGTGAGGTCATTTGTTTACTCATGAACATCGGCAAAAATTTAACATTTCCGCTACTTTGAGCTCAGTTTCAAGCCATTTCCATTACTAAAACCAATCAAAATCATCTCTATATCTGTAATATATCTTCCATTCTATCAAATGAGACCAAGAAATCGCAAATATAAATATAAAAAGTATATGAAAAAACACTGCAAAGTCGCTGTTTTAATCTAATATTACGGTTTCAGTTTTATTTCTCTCATTATGCACTGTGTGCTGCAGGATTTGTTTTATGAGGTGCACACTTACCACATAGATGTATTCTCTCATATCTAGGCCCAAATTTACCGCTCAAAGCTTATCTGAGTGAGCTGAACTCATGACGTAGAACTACGGTTTGGACCCAGAACTCAAAGCCGTAGAACTACGGCACGGACCCTGAAAGGGTTAAGCAAAAATACCAACCACTCCAAAACTATATCCCCCCTGCTTTTAACATTTCTGTCATGATCCTGTCAGTTCCAGCTGCTTTACCCCCTTTCATTCTATGTAATGCCTCACGCATCTCCCCTACACTCCCATCTTGCTCTTTTTCGTTCCTAAAAGATGTTATACCTCCCTGGCCAGTGCATGAAATTACCACCTCCCTTTCTTCATCCACATTTAAAAGTTCCTCAAAATATTCCCACCATCTACCCAATACCTCCAGCTCCCCATCTACTAACTCCCCTATTCTGTTTTTAACTGACAAATCCATTCGTTCCCTAGGCTTTCTTAACTTGTTTATCTCACTCCAATTTTTTTTTTTATTTTCAGCAAAATTTCTTGACAGTGCCTCTCCCACTCTTTTATCTGCTCTCCTTTTGCACTCTCTCACCACTCTCTTCACCTTTCTTTTACTCTCCATATACTCTGCTCTTCTTATAACACTTCTGTTTTGCTACCTTTTTCTCTTTTATCCCACCCTTTACTTCATCATTCCACCAGTCACTCCTCTTTCCTCCTGCAACCACACTCCTATAGCCACAAACTTCTGCCCCACATTCTAATACTGCATTTTTAAAACTATCCCAACCTTATTCAACCCCCCCACTACTCATACTTGCATTAGCCCACCTTTCTGCCAATAGTTGCTTATATCTCACCTAACTTCCTCCTCTCTTAGTTTATACACCTTCACCTCTCTCTTACTTGCTGTTGTCATTTTCCTTTTGTCCCATCTACCTCTTACTCTAACTGTAGCTACAACTAAATAATGATCCGATATATCTATTGCCCCTCTACTTTCATTACGTGCTAGTATATCATACCTTGTATACTTATTTATCCTCTTTTTCATAAAATATGCACAGTGGACCCCCGGTGTTCGTCCTGCTCCAAACTCGTTCTTTTATGCAAGTGCATTTTTTTAAATGCTTTTGCAAGTGTATTTTTGGGGGTCTAAAAGGACTAGTCTACTTTACATTATTCTTTATGGGAATAAATTCGTTTGGTAATGGCACTTGAACAGCATTCTGGAACGAAAAAATAACGAAAACCGGGGGTCCACTATATTACTTATTACCAAACCTCTTCCTACACATAGTTCAATTAAAGGCTCCCCATTTTCATTTACCCCTGACACCCCAAATTTACCTAGTACTCCCTCCACTACATTTTTACCTACTTTAGCATTGAGATCCCCCACCACAAGTACGTACTCTCTCACTTGGTTCAAAACTCCCCACACACTCAACATTTCCCAAAATTTCTCTCTCTCCTCTACACTTCTCTCTTCTCCAGGTACATAAACACTTACTATAACCCACTTTTCACATCCAACCCTTATTTTACTCCACATAATCCTTGAATTTATACATTTATTTTCCCTCTTTTCCTTTTTCTTTATCTCTAACTCTATTTGAAACCCCTGACCTAATCCCATTTATTTCTCCCCACTGAAACTCTCCTACCCCCTTCAGTTTTGTTTCACTTAAAGCCAGGACATCCAGCTTCTTTTCATTCATAACATCCACAATCATCTCTTTCTTATCATTCGCACAACAACCACGCACATTCAAACGTCCCACTTTAGCGGTTTTCTTCTTTTTCTTTTTAGTAAGCTATACGGGAAAAGGGGTTACTAGCCCATTGTTCCCGGCATTTTAGTTGACTTTTACAACACGCATGGCTTACGGAGGAAAGATTCTTATTCCACTTCCCCATAGATATAAAAGGAAAAGCAATAAGAATAAGAACTATTAAGGTAAAATCAAAGAAAACTCAGATGAGTGTGTATACATAAATGTGTACTACATGCATGTGTAGTGTGACCTAAGTGTAAGTAGAAGTAGCAAGATGTACCAGAAATCTTGCATGTCTATGAGACAGAAAAAAGACACCAGCAATCCTACCATCATGTAAAACAAAATACAGGCTTCCTTTTTACACTCACTTGGTAGGACGGTAGTACCTCCCCGAGTGGTTGCTGTCTACCAACCTACTACCTATAACAATCCTTAATAGTGTATTAGGTAAAAAAGAAGAGGTGTTGAAAAACAAGTGAAATGCATAGGGAGATGAAAGCAATTCAATAAATATTAAACAAAACCAAATACTGAATGGAAAATCAGGAAACCAAGGAGGTAATAGAAAGAAATACTTCTTCTTTCAACTAACTGGCCATATCCCACTGAGGCAGGGTGGCTCGAAAAGAAAAACGAAAGGTTCTCTTTTTAAATTTAGTAATTTATACAGGAGAAGGGGTTACTAGCCACTTGCTCCCGGCATTTTAGTCGCCTCTTACGACACGCATGGCTTATGGAGGAAGAATTCTGTTTCACTTTCCCATGGAGAAGAAAGAAATACATAAAGTTTAAATATGGCAAGATGCCAGCAAAATCATAGCTGAATAAATGAATGAATGAATGTGTACGTATATACATGCCTGCATATTTGTGTGAAGTGTGTCTGTTGAAAACACACACACACACAGAAATAAAACAGTAGAATAGGTGGGATGTATATTTTCAGCCACCAGCTGAGTACTGAAAAATGACTGCTTTGGTAGCTTTTCCTGGTCTCCATAATAGTTTTAACTGTAGTATTTATGTATAACAAATACTGTATCATCACTAAGGACCACACATAGAATCTATCTGGCATTACTATTGCTTCTAAATGCTTAGAACTTCTGAAGGAGCACTCAAAAAATAACATGCTGGTTTGACTGATGCTAAAATGAGCCAACTGTTACTTGCTTGCAGTAAAACAATATACCAACTGATTTTTTTTTTTTCAACAAGTCGGCCGTCTCCCACCGAGGCAAGGTGACCCAAAAAGAAAGAAAATCCCAAAAAAAGAAAATACTTTCATCATCATTCAACACTTTCACCACACTCATACATAATCACTGTCTTTGCAGAGCCACTCAGATACGACAGCTGAGAATAGTCCCTCCCAGCTGTCACTATCCCAGACCCCTCCTTTAAAGTGCAGGCATTGTACTTCCCATTTCCAGGACTCAAGTCCAACTAAATCAATTAACTGGTAACTTTATTAATTTTCTAACACACCAGCCATTTTCCACCAAGAAAGGATGGCCCAAAAATAAGGAAACACATTCACCATCATTCACTCAATAGCTGTCTTGTAGAGGTGTGAGCAAAGCTCACACCTCTACAACAACAATTGTCCTCAAAGATTTGTTAAGTTATACCATGAATTAAGGAAAGATCCTAGACTTCACCTTACGAAACAGACAAAGAAAATGCGATAGTAACCTGCCATAGTCTCTGTACACGTTCCAATTCACTCTGTTTCTTTCCTCTCTTTCTCGTTCCAATTCATTAAGTAACCTGATAAAAGATAATTACAGCTGATCATCGATTATCTAGCAATCAGTTATTAAGCTTTCATCTTACTTCAATGTTGGAGTCCAAGAAAATTGCACCCATTAGAGCCTCAAAGCAGTTAGCCATAGCATGTCGGAGCTCAAAGTCATGACAAAGATCAGAGCCATGGGCATAGAGCATAAACTGATCTAAGCCCAGCTTCTCTGCCAACACTGCCAGATGCTGATTCTGTACAATAGCTGCCCTGAAGGAATATAAAGAATAAACTTTATCAGTTATCAGGCTTAATGAAGGGTTTTTGTTATCAGTATTTCAGTTTACAAACAAATTATTTATGAGCCTGAACTTGATACCCCTTCAAAATAATAATACAAAGGATAACTGTGTGTCACATATGTTCATAACAGCACATAGGCATTCATAACGACATTATTTTCTCAATTTTATGACTATTACATACTTTGAACCTTGTTCATAAGTATGGATTATCATAATGAGCATTCATAAGTCAGGGGAAACTGAATATTTTCTATCATCATTCTGGCTGTTCATTAAATTTATAAACTCTACAATCTCTTACACTAACTTACCTGTAGGTAGCTAATCCACCTTCCTCCAGGCTAGGAAATAAGTGAAAAAGATGGATTGAAGTCAAAAATTCAACCACTGCATCTCCAAGAAATTCCAAACGTTCGTTGTGCGTTATCTTGCTTTCTGTCTCAAGGTTGTGCCCAAATCTTGACATAATGTTTATAAGTGTATTAATGCCTGCAAAAAAAAAAAAAAATACAAAATGCGTATTTTATAACAAAGAAGTTTAATAAACTACATTTACAAACACTAAACATTACTTCCCAACTTTACCACTGGCTAAGATACAATGGTGACTTAAAATTTTTTACTGTATTGCAGTTAATGACTACAAGTGGTATTACAATAGGTTCATCTATTTGCCAGTCAACCTTTCCAGTTTCTACATTTGATGCCTGTGTATGGTCATCAACAATGTCACATCAGTCTTGTCATGCCATCACGTCACTGATATGAAATACTTGCACTTCATTGGTATCCACAGATTTCATGAATGATGGCATATGTTTTATATTTCCTCTCTGTCCTGCACACGTCTGTATTGTTCACCTTAAGGAAATCACAAAGAGTATGGCTTGTGTACCAATTATCTGCAAATAAGGTATGCCCCATGCCATATATAGCTCCATCATATGCCTCACAACAGCACCAGAGTCCTAACATGCCACGTATACAATATTTTCCAAGGTTTAATTTCCTGACTAACAAAAAAAAGCACAATACCATGACTGGAACAATACACAAATAACCCACACATAGAAGAGAGGAGCTTACGATGACGTTTCGGTCCGACTTGGACCATTTACAAAGTCACACTAACAAAAAGGAGAGGAGGAGGGAGTATATATATATAGGCCAGCAGACAGGGACGGGAGCAAGAGAGGAATGTGTTGGAGGTAGTAGTAGTAGTAGTGGAGTCAGTCATATACGTACTAAGAAAGAGGAGCACTGTAAGGGAGCTAGGGGCCCACAGAGGGTAGGAGCAAGAACACAGAGGGGGTAAAAATAATAAAGGACAAATAAGGCAGAAGAAAGAAAACCCAAAGGAGAAAGAGGAAAGAGGAAGGGGGAAGATGGAGAAGGGGGAAGATGGAGAAGGGGAAAAAAGAATCAGGTTAAGTCACGGGTGTTCTGAAGTTTGGAGCATTTAACAACGTAATGGGAAAGGAAGGCATCTACAGAGACAAAGCCAGGATGAAGATTCATACAAGGAAAATTGTGTATAAGGGAGGATTCAACCAGATGGCAACTGTGAAAGTTAGACATAGAGTAGACAGTTTTAGCAGAAGACAAATCAATAGGATGACTGTGATCTCTGACATTACAGAAAAGAGCATTGTTGGTGTCGGCAAGCCTAACACTACTTTTGTGCTCCCTAAGTCTGTCAGAAAGAGATCGGCCAGTTTCTCCAAAGTACTGAAGAGGACAGGAGGAACAAGAAATAGAGTAGACACCAGGAACATCTATAGAGGGAGGAGAGGTATGAACTAGATTAGTGTGAAGAGTGTTAGTCTGGCGAAAAGTAAGTTTGATGTCTAAGGAACGGAGAGAGTTGTTGAGATTATAGAGACCGGAAATGTAGGAAAGGCAAAGGACAGGAGAGTTCCCAGAAGTAGAGAGTTTGGGAGAGAAGAAAGTCCATTTAGCACATGAGAAGGAAGAGTCTGTTAAATGGGAAGGGTAGCCAAGACGGGAAAATGAATTATGAAGAGTGAGAATTTCTAATTCAAGGAACTGAGGATCACAAATGCAGAGAGCACGGAGAAAGAGGGAGATAAGAACACTTTTCTTGACAGAGGAAGTATGATATGAAAAGTAGTGAATATACATGTCACTGTGCATAGGCTTGTGGTACACGGAAAAGGCAAAACCTGTATCTGAGTGGTGGACATGAACATCAAGGAAAGGAAGCAAGGAATTAGATTCCCATTCAGCTTTAAACTTAATGGAAGGGGCAAGAACACCCGTGAATTAACCTGATTCTTTTTTCCCCTTCTCCCTCTTCCCCCTTCCTGTTTTCTCTTTCTCCTTTGGGTTTTCTTTCTTCTGCCTTATTTGTCCTTTATTATTTTTCCCCCCTCTGTGTTCTTGCTCATACCCTCTGTGGGCCCCTAGCTCCCTTGCAGTGCTCCTCTTTCTTAGTATATGACTGACTCCACTACTACTACCTCCAACACTTCCTCTCTTGCTCCTGTCCCTGTCTGCTGGCCTATATATACTCCCTCTTTCTTTCCTTTTTGTTAGTGTGACTTTGTAAATAGTCCAAGTCAGACCGAAACATTGTTGTAAGCTCCTCTCTTCTATGTGGGGGTTATTTGTGTATTTAATTTCCTGTATACACAATAACATCTAGCACTATAACAGTTTCACAACCACACATCGAATCAAGTCTGGCAGGCAGGACTTGATTCCTGGAGATGGGAAGTACAGTGCCAGCACTCTGAAGGAGGGGTGTTAATGTTGCAGTTTTATAACTGTAGTGTAAGCATGCCTCTGCAAGACAGTGATGGAGTAAATGATGATGAAAGTTTTTCTTTTTTGGGCCACCCTGTCTTGGTGGGAAATGTTTGTTAATAAAAAAAAAAATAAACAAACCTATGTAATTTGCTTTGTAAATATTGCTTGAAGGAAAGTCTTCTTTTGAATAAAATCAGAAACTCAACTATAACAACATTCTGGATTGGATAATAGTATGCAATATATTTATGTTTCAGGTACATCTGTCAGGCACTGCAACATCATGGGATATTTATTCAAAGAATTCTTCAGAACTTGTCCAACCTTTGGACAAAGACCTACTTACACTAGTGGATGGTTCCACTGTGATCCTGCCTCCTCCTGCTTCAACTCACCTGACTACAGTATATAAGCCACTTCTCTGGCCCTATGCTGTACTTCCTACAAGAGTGATGGACTGAACACACCAATTCCAGGCTGAAGGACTGATTATCTCAAACTCCTCCTCTCCTTACACCTTTCTGCTTTGTATTGGACTGATGAAGCCACTGTGTGGCGAAATGTTTCTTCAATAAAGATTCCTATATGTTGCATAAGTGTCTCAATCTTCATACATCTTTCTTATTGACACAGACTCTACAACTGCTACATATCAAGTATACACAGATCAATTTAATGAAAAAATCCAAATATGGAAAAAATAAATAAATACATATTACAGCTTCATATTAGCCTCCCTACATATGCTGTCAGATTTGTTCTTATTTCTACAATGGCAGAGAAATAAATATTGCTGTTCTGTGTTAATTCCATGAAGAAGCAAAACAGGATGTTTAGTAACCTGTATTTGTCATGTGAAAACATTAACATAAAGGAGTCTATTTTACTCAACAAGTAATTTACATATTTCTGGAACCGTATAGGTTCAAAAACTGAATCTCAAGGTATTATTTCTGTTATTTCTCTCTATCCTGCCACTTCCCTTATTGGTTCTGAACCATCTATTTGTTACATGTATGTGTTCTTTTATATGTAAGTGGAGATACACAGTAAATACAAAGTAGGAGCTTAATGCCTCTCCATCATGCTTTCTCACCTCTTTTACGTGTGTTCATGTAATGAATTCGCCGATCTCCATATTCTGGCTGACGGATACCACAGTTAGTGAGCGAATTCCGGGCATGATCTGGATTAGTTCCAAAATTTTCCCTAAAATAAAGATAAACTAAATATTAATGTGAAACAAACTGAAGCAACAAATAAAATATATATGTGTATTTATTGGAGGTAGTAGGTTGGTAGACAGCAACCGCCCAGGGAGGTACTAACGTCCTGCCAAGTGAGATGTGAAACAGAAACCTGTAATTGTTTTACATGATGGTAGGATTGCTGGTGTCTTTTTTCTGTCTCATAAACATGCAAGGTTTCAGGTACGTCTTGGTACTTCTACTTACACTTAGGTCACACTACACATGCATGTACAAGCATATATATACACACACCCCTCTGGGTTTTCTTCTACTTTCTTTCTAGTTCTTGTTCGTGTTTATTTCTGCTTACCTCCATGGGAAAGTGAAACAGAATTCTTCCTCCATAAGCCATGTAACTAAAATGCCGGGAGCAAGGGGCTAGTAACCCCTTCTTCTGTATACATTACTAATTTTAAAAAGAGAAACTTTTGTTTTTCTGTTTAGGTCACCCTGCCTTGGTGGGATATGGCTGGTTTGATGAAAAAGAAATGTATTTATGCAAAGAAACCTTTCGTTTTTCTTTTTAGGTCACCCTGCCTTGGTGGGATATGGCTGGTTTGTTGAAAAAAAATGTATTTATACAAAGAAATCTTTTGTTTTTCTTTTTAGGTCACCCTGCCTCAGTGGGATACATTTGTCCTTATGGTAACAAATTCCTTCGGTAACGGCACTTGAACAGCATTCTGGAACGAAAACCGGGGGTCCACTGTATTTACATATGATAGATGTTAAAAAAAATCTATAGCTTCTAACAAATACATGCAATAGCTACTGTGTGGCAGTCAAGCTGAAATGGAAGAAGACATGTTGTAACTGATCTGCTGACCCTCTCCACTATGTGTCACCAGACAATGAATGAATAAAAATTGAGTTGTCAAGCTGCAATGGACATTTAAAATAATACAATAATACAGTGGACCCTTGGTTTTCATTCACCTCCAAACTCGAACAATTATGTAAGTGTATTTTTGTAAGTGCTTTTGTAAGTGTATTTTTGGGGGTCTGAAACGACTAATCTAATTTACATTTGTCCTTATGGAAACAAATTCGTTCAGTAACGGCACTCAAACAGCATTCTGGAAAGAATTTTGAACGAAAACCGAGGGTCCACTGCATGTGGAAAAAATCCACAAGGCATCTATCAAGCTGCAACAGTACAGGAGGCCCTCCACACTCATGAGGGTTAGGGGATCAAGAACCTCGTGAATCTTGAAAATTCCGAATGCTTGGTACATAAATATGATGTAGGGAAATATAATACATACTGAACTATAGCGTTCGAAAATGTTTTGATGCACAAATATAATAATAGCATTTACTTAGCCTAACAATACTGCTTCCTTAACTTATTGAACCACGAACATCATAAACCACATGAAAACATCGTAAAATATTGTATATACATGTTATGGTTTAAACATGATTGGGCGGCTGGGCATTCGCAAATGTTTGAAGCTCGTGAAAGTGGAGGGCTAGCTGTACATATTTACTAGTATATTTTAATATAAAGTACAACTTCCATTTACACCTGAGGAGAATTTTGAGCGGAGGGTTTATATTAGAGTGTAAAGTTTTATATATGTAGTAGGCACAAGAGTAAGTATGAATGTTCTTTACGGTGAGTAGTTTTAGACTTTTGAATATTGGTGGAGTATGCTGTCTAGAGTGGGAATTTGTTATCATTCTGACTGCGGCCTTTTGTTGTGTTATGAGTGGTCTAAGGTGATTTAATGTTGTTGATCCCCATGCACAGATTCCATAGGCGAGATACGGGTAGATAAGTGAATGATATAGTGCAAGGAGAGCTGATTGTGGTACATAATAGCGTATCTTTGATAATATGCCTACTGTCTTCGAGATTTTCTTGGAAATTTGTTGTATGTGTGTTTGGAATTTAAGGCTACTGTCAAGGTGGATTCCTAGGAATTTTCCCTCTGTGAGTCTTGTGATGGGTGTACCATTGAGCGTTATGTTAAGTGGAACATTTGTGGCTTTGCTTCCAAACTGTATGAAGTAGGTCTTGGCAGTATTGAGAGTAAGCTTGTTAGTCGTCATCCATGTTGATATTTTCTGTAATTCGACATTAACAGTGTTGGCCAGTATAACTGGATTTGGGTGAGAGAAGACATATGTTGTGTCATCTGCAAATAAAATGGGTTTGAGTAGTTGTGATGCATTCGGTAGGTCATTTATGTAAATGAGGAATAGGAGTGGCCCCAGGACACTTCCTTGAGGGACTCCGACTGTAATTTGTTGTGTGGAAGAGTTCGCTCCATTTGTGTACACGTATTGGCTTCTGTTGGTGAGGTATGATTTTAGGTAGTTGAGTGGGTGCCCCCTTATACCATAATGTGCTAATTTTGTGAGCAGTAAATCATGGTCGACTGTATCAAAAGCTTTGCATAGATCAACGAAGATTCCCAGTGGGACTTCTTTCTTCTCAAGTGCGGTATATATTAACTCCAACATGTGCATAATAGCATCGTTTGTGCTCTTGTTTGTCCTGAATCCAAATTGACAGGGGTTGAGTACATTGTGTGAGACGAGGTAGGAATAGATTTGTCTATGAATTAATTTTTCGAAGATTTTAGAAGGCAATGGTAAATTAGAAATTGGTCTATAATTATTCAGGTCTGTTTGATCACCTCCTTTGTGGATCGGGGTGACCCTAGCTATTTTGAGAATTGATGGAAAGGTAGAGGCTTCAATGGATTTATTGAATAGTGTTGCTATAATTGGTGACAGTACCTGTGAAGCTTTTTTGTACATAAAAGTTGGTAAGCTGTTTATGTCTCCTGCCTTGTTTTTAAAGGTGTTGATTATGAGCGAGACTTCAATTGGGTTGGTAGGAGCTAGGAATAGCGTACTGTATTAGGGTAGGTGTTTGTGAGGTAGTCTGTTGGACAGGTGTTTGAGCTTGGGATTTTACTCGCTAGATTCTTTCCTATGGTGGAGAAGAAAACATTAAGTCTGTTTGCTGTCTCAGTAGGTGAGAGTAGGGTAAGCTGTGATTTCGTGTATAGGGCAAGGAGGAATAACATCTTGTAGGAGTGAGGAAGAGCCAGTTGTGAGTGTGGGGAAAGTTCGTGGGGCAGTGGGTAAAATGAAACGGGGTAAGGCAGCTGGGATTGATGGGATAAAGATAGAAATGTTAAAAGCAGGTGGAGATACAGTTTTGGAATGGTTGGTGCTATTATTTAATAAATGTATGGAAGAGGGTAAGGTACCTAGGGATTGGCAGAGAGTGTGCATAGTTCCTTTGTATTAAGGCAAAGGGGACAAAAGAGAGTGCAAAAATTATAGGGGAAGAAGTCTGCTGAGTATACCTGGTAAAGTGTATGGTAGAGTTATTGAAAGAATTAAGAGCAAGACGGAGAGTAGGATAGTAGATGAACAAGGTGGTTTTAGGAAAGGTAGGGGGTGAGTAGACAAAGTGTTTACAGTGAAACATATAGCTGAACAGTATTTAGATAAGGTTAAAGAGGTGTTTGTGGCATTTATGGATTTGGAAAAGGCGTATGACAGGGTGGATAGGGAGGCAATGTGGCAGATGTTGCAAATGTATGGAATAGGAGGTAGGTTACTGAAAGCAGTGAAGAGTTTACATGAGGATAGTGAGGCTCAGGTTAAAGTATGTAGGAGAGAGGGAGATTATTTTCCAGTAAAAGTAGGCCTTAGACAGGGATGTGTGATGTCACCGTGGTTGTTCAATATATTTATAGATGGAGTTGTAAGAGAAGCAAATGCTCGGGTGTTGGCAAGAGGTATGGGGTTAAAAGATAAAGAATCTAACACAAAGTGGGAGTTGTCACAGTTGCTCTTTGCTGATGACACTGTGCTTTTGGGGGATTCTGAAGAGAAATTGCAGAGGTTGGTGAATGAGTTTGGTAGGGTATGTAAAAGAAGGAAATTAAAAGTGAATATAGGAAAGAGTAAGGTGATGAGGATAACAAAAAAATTAGATAACAGAAGATTGGATATCAGACTGGAGGGAGAGAGTATGGAGGAGGTGAATGTATTCAGATATTTAGGAGTGGACGTGTCAGCAGATGGGTCTATGAAGGATGAGGTGAATCATAGAATTGATGAGGGTAAAAGGGTAAGTGGTGCACTTAGGAGTCTGTGGAGACAAAGAACTTTGTTCGTGGAAGCAAAGAGGGGAATGTATGAGAGTATAGTTATACCAACACTCTTATATGGGTGTGAAGCATGGGTGGTGAATGTTGCAACAACAAGAAGGCTGGAGGCAATGGAGATGTCATGTCTGAGATCAATGTGTGGTGTGAATATAATGCAGCGAATTCGTAGTGTGTAAATTAGGAAGAGGTGCGGGATTACCAAGACTATTATCCAAAGGGCTGAGGAGGGGTTGTTGAGGTGGTTTGGACATGTAGAGAGGATCGAATAAAGTAGAATGACTTTGAGAGTGTATAAATCTGTAGTGGAGGGAAGGCGGGGTAGGGGCCGGCCTAGGAAAGGTTGGAGGGAGGGGGTAAAGGAGGTTTTGTGTGCGAGGGGCTTGGACTTCCAGCAAGCATGCGTGAGCATATTTGATAGGAGTGAATGGAGACAAATAGTTTTTAATACTTGACATGCTGTTGGAGTGAAGCAAGGTAACATTTATGAAGGGATTCAGGGAAACCGGCAGGCCGGACTTGAGTCCTGGAGATGGGAAGTACAGTGCCTGCACTCTGAAGGAGGGGTGTTAATGTTGCAGTTTTATAACTGTAGTTTAAGCATGCCTCTGGCAAGACAGTGATGGAGTGAATGATGATGAAAGTTTTTCTTTTTCGGGCCACCCTGCCTTGGTGGGAAATGGCCGATGTGTTAATAAAAAAAAAAAAAATGACAGAATAGGTCTGAATAGTAAGTGTGCGCTATATAAAAAAAATCCTGCTGCACGAAGTGCATAACGAAAAAAAACTGCAACAGTACACTCATTACTTACCTTAAAATATGTGTAGTCTTAATGTAGGGTGAGAGGTGAGTAGTATTTATTTGTAGGAAGTCAGGTGTAAGTAGCTGGTAGGTGTAACTATGTAGCCCACCTGGGCTACATAGCCATATGATATTTAGAGCGACTCATCAACATACCTTGTTCACTGAGTTTAATAATTTCTAACAACTACCTTTAGATGCCATCACAAATGAAGGGCGAAGTGATGAGAAGTCATGCCGAGAATTATAAACAAAGCCGAATGCATTAAGGGAAGTGACTGGGTCAAAGTCGGATTGATACACATTTTCTCTGGTGCTGGACCAGAGAAAACATAATTTTTTTCCTCCACCCGGCTACCACACCTCATATTTTATGTGAAATTTATCATACTGTGGGTGTATGTATCTTGTTTATATGCTATGTAATGTGTTTCTTACATAATTTTGAAGAAAATATCAGAGATGGATTAATAAAATGGTATAAAATTGGTGTAAAACAGTGACTTTGCGGAGAATTTTCATGTGGTTTTTATGGTTGTATTCTCGTTTTTTCAGTCTCATTTGATAGAATGGAAGATATATTACAGAAATAGATATGATTTTGATTGGTTTCACAATGAAAAGTACCTTGAAATTGAGCTCAAAGTAGCAGAAATGTTCGATTTTTGCCGATGTTCAAGAGTAAACAAATGACGTCACTGTTAAATATGTGTCTAACTGGCCAGTCTAATACACAATCACAAATGGCTTGACATTATTTATACAATTATTACAATAATGCAGTAGTCTGCATAACAGTAAATCTTCTATTTTTTGGGTGAATAAAAATTCAAAATGGAAAGCAAGCGTAGTATAAGAGGAGCCTGAAGACATGACTAATGAACAGAGAAAATGTTATTTTAGTGCCAAGAATGTCTGCAATGTTTATTCTGGACCCTATTTTGAAATTGGCATCTTTTGATATTTATGTGAAATTGGCCAAATTACCAATTCTGACCACTTTTTTGGGTATTTGAAATAGGTAAATAGGCAGAATAGAAGGAATACTAGCAAAATAGCTATGAGTTTGGTAGACTGGAACAATGGAATAGGCCAAAAGTAGGGCATAAAGTGGGTGAAATCACCGATGTGTAAATATTGCCATTCTGTTAAGTTATTCTAACCTAACCACTCTGTAATCCGGCAAAATCCCTAATCCGGCACCCTACAGGCCCCGATGATGCTGGATTAGTGATGGTCAACCTGTACTAGTTTTATCGGTGAGTCAATGACTCAGTTCTGTGCATGTCATGAAGATAATTTCAGATTCCAATAATGTGACTTTGATTCTTTTCATAAGGCAGTGACTGAAGCTCTAAGCCATGGGACAGTTCTTTACAGGATTACCACACTTACAAAACCAGAGGACCATCATCATTTCACTCTGTTGGTCAGTTTCCACTATATTCACGTCCTACTTGGAATGTGAACACTATCTTATTATTGTACCTACTACATATACAGAACACTATACTCAAATATAAACCCTCCTCTCAAACTCCTCCTTGATAATTATAACAGAACACACAGCCATAATACGAGACACAAATCACTCTTCGATATCCCTCGTGTTCATCTCTCCCTATTCAAAAATGCTATGCACATAAAGGGCCTGAAGATCTGGAATTCATTGCCAGACTATCTTATTATTGTACCTACTACATATACAGAACACTATACTCAAATATAAACCCTCCTCTCAAACTCCTCCTTGATAATTATAACAGAACACACAGCCATAATACGAGACACAAATCACTCTTCGATATCCCTCGTGTTCATCTCTCCCTATGCAAAAATGCTATGCACATAAAGGGCCTGAAGATCTGGAATTCATTGCCACACTTACAAAACCAGAGGACCATCATCATTTCACTCTGTTGGTCAGTTTCCACTATATTCACGTCCTACTTGGAATGTGAACACTATCTTATTATTGTACCTACTACATATACAGAACACTATACTCAAATATAAACCCTCCTCTCAAACTCCTCCTTGATAATTATAACAGAACACACAGCCATAATACGAGACACAAATCACTCTTCGATATCCCTCGTGTTCATCTCTCCCTATGCAAAAATGCTATGCACATAAAGGGCCTGAAGATCTGGAATTCATTGCCAGACTATCTTATTATTGTACCTACTACATATACAGAACACTATACTCAAATATAAACCCTCCTCTCAAACTCCTCCTTGATAATTATAACAGAACACACAGCCATAATACGAGACACAAATCACTCTTCGATATCCCTCGTGTTCATCTCTCCCTATGCAAAAATGCTATGCACATAAAGGGCCTGAAGATCTGGAATTCATTGCCAGAACACATTAATGGACCCCTGTCTGCAAATCAGTTTAAGGCCCTACTAAGAAATCACCTTATCACCCAAAATTAACCAGACAAACCATACCTAATACCTACCAGTTACTCGAAAGCTACTCATATTGTGCTGAGGATTGCTCAACCACTTACCCACTACTTCAAAATTAGGATGTCTAAATTTCATTTTTTTTTTAATAGTACTAAATTGTAATACATCATATTGTAAATTGTTTTAAATTGTTCTATTGTAATACTGTAATCTTTATAAACTAATTTAATAGTGGAATTATTCTCTACTAGACTTATCAATACCATGTAGCATTACCTAATAGAATATTTAATTCTCTTGTACTCACTGTAACTTATCTAATGACCATATGAACTATTATTGCCTTCCTAATCTTAAGTTAATTTTAAGTTTGCCCAAAATGCTCTGATACTAAGGGGGTTTTGGCATGTACACCCAACTATTATATTACTCTGTACAACCATGTATCATGTCAAAATAAACTTCTTATTCTTGTTCTTAAGGCCTTCTACTGGGCTTTAAATGCAGCACCTGTAAATTTGATCTATTGCACCAACACTTCAAAGCAAATCATTACAGTATTTTCTGTGAATTATAAGCTGAGCAATGATGTAATGAAAGTGGATTCTACACAGGAGCACAAAAATAGATAAAGGGCTGAATTACTGCCGAAGGTTGAAGGTAAGGGGCAAGACAAAGAACTGGAACTCTCTTTCCCCCACATGGAATCACATCTGACCTACCTGTATGATGGATGAGTGAGAGCTAGCTGAAGCAGAAACCTGGTCTGAAATTTGTAGAGAATGCGTTCTTCTAGCACTTCAAGAGACTGATGGAATCGAAGGTGACATACCAAAACAGGCAGCAACATGGCATGCTAGTAATATGAAAACAGAATTGAGTTAAAAACTGTCCAACAGCATAATTTTATTCTCCATAAATTTTTCAACAGTCTTAAAATACTGTAATAATATTTACAATCATAAGTATACTGGTAATTTTTATAGATGGGTATGAAAAAAAAGGCAAACATGGATCATTAATGATAAATGTAGGATCACATTCAATTCTGGAAATAATTATCGTATTGGCATAATAGTCACTACTATATCTGGTATGTCGGAGTACTGAATCATTATTTTTTTTCTAATAGTGAGCATATGACCTCAATCAGTAGGTAGCAATACATACAATTTTTATGTAAATATAAAAGCATTAAGTACTATTTGTGAACTAACCTGAACTACATCACACATGATCCCAGTTCGGTAAAATCCTTGTGAAGACACAGCTATGGTGACATCTCTCTTCATTTTGGATGTCATTCTCATCTCTTGTAACCTATTTTCTTTTGCTTCCAGCCGTCTTTTGTCCTCAAATGATGGTTTTGGCATGTTAGCTAATAAGTGTCGAAACTTGACATATTCTCTCCATGCTTTCTGATACCTAGGGATATAATAAAGCTTATGATACAACGTAAGCATAACTGAAAGTTGATTCGATTAGATTTTGCTGCAAAAGTGGGTAATTTTTTTTTTTTTTAGTGATTTTTCTAAATTCAGTTGAAAGAAAACTTATGAGCCTGCTACAGTTACTCAAATTTTGCAATGTTCTTTAAGAACTTTCATCTGTATATTTAATTAAGTGAGTGATTTTCCTTACTTACTCCAAATGCTTTGTTTTCTTCCTTGGGCATTCTTAGCTTTAAATAATTACTGAAACAGCCGCTATTGAAAGTGCAGTGCCTCTTATTTTTTAATACTGTACAGTGGAACCCCAGATTTCATACTTAATCCGTTCCAGAAGGTTAGTCTAAATCCAAAACGTACAAAAACCTAAGTAATAAAACCCATAAGAAATAATGTAAATACAATTATGTAATCCATTATAGACTCCCAAAAATATTAACAAAAAATACATTTTTTAAAGAATAACTATAGTTTTACATACATAAAACAATGAGAAATTAATATAAAGCACTAATTTTAATGATAAATGAACATTACAGTGGAACCCCGAGTTTCGGTCACCTCGGAAATCGTACAATTATGTAAGTGTAATATTGTAAGTGCTTTTGTAAGTGTATTTTTGGGGGTCTGAAATGGACTAACCTACTTGACATTATTCCTTAAGGGAGTAAATTCGTTCGGTAATGGCACTTGAGCAGCCTTCTGGAATGAATTATGACCGAAACTCGGGGGTCCACTGTACATACCTTTATTGAAGACTCTTGTTGGCGTATTGAAGAAGGCGAGGAGGGAAGAGGGAGTTGAGGTTATTGCTTGGAGGGGGAATCCCCCTCCATAAGGACTTCAGGTATCAAAGTCCTCTCTGGGGTTACTTCCCTTCTTTGTCTTTTACTGGCACTGGACCTCTGTCGCACTAAAAATTTGTCTAGAGAGCTGTTTCTGGCGTCTCTTTAAGATTTGCCTAAAATGGGACAAGGTATTATCACTGAACATGTTGCAGATACGGCTTGTATCAGCTTGGTCAGGGTGATATTTTTCACTCGTACCAGGCAATTTCTTTATGAGATCCTCATGCAACTGCCTTGCCTTTTCACAAATGATCGACTCTAGAACAGTATCTCCCGCTAACTGTTTTTCGTTGATCCACACCAACAACAACTTCTCCACATCTTTGATTGTTTGTGATCTCTGTTTCGTTAGCATATTTACCCTTTTCACAACTTTAGCTTCCTTGATTTCTACTTTCTTTGCCAGGATGGAACAGATTGTTAATTTTGACTTCCCATACATCCTGGCAAGCTCAGCTAAACGTATGCCACTTTCGTATTTTTCAACAATCTCTTTCTTGAATTCTATCATGTTTCTCACCTTCTTTATCAAAGGGCTGGCACTAGGAACTTTCTTTGGGCCCATGGTAGCTTATTTCGCAGTCATAATCAATAAACAAGCACAAAAATTGCAAAATGTTTCGTATGAATGCTCACTCAGCAAGTGACAGAGCCAGACTGAGACATGTACGCATGAGAGTGGCGGCGTCCCAGGGGCCAGGCGGACACGTCTGATACTTACGATTTCTGGATGGAGGTACGAAATCCGGACCAAAATTTCGCCCCAAAAAGTGTTCTAAATCCGATATTCAGACAGTACGAACCGAAGTTCCACTGTACATACAATACGTGGAAATAGCAATATTTTTCCCTTTAATGATATACAAATGAACATTTGGAATCTATAGTATAGTCCTAATGAACACATGTCCAGACAGCATGGAGTATACCTGGAGAGGGTTTCGGGGGTCAACGCCCCCACGGCTCGGTCTGAGACCAGGCCTCATGATGGATCAGGGTCTGATCAACCAGGCTGTTACTGCTGGCCACACACAAACTGATGTATGAACCACAGCCCAGCTGGTCAGGTACTGACTTTAAGTGCCTGTCCAGTGCCTTCTTGAAGACAGCCAGGGGTCTATTGGCAATTGCCCTTATGTATGTTGGGAGGCAGTTGAACAGTCTTGGGCCCCTGACACTTATCATGTTCTCTCTCAGTGTACTCATGGTGCCCCTGCTCTTCATTGCGGGAATGTTGCATCTCCTGCCGAGTCTTTTGCTTTCATAGGGAGTGATTTTCACGGGCAAGTTTGGTACCAATCCCTCTAGGATTTTCCAAGTGTATATTATCATGTATCTTTCTCGCCTGCATTCCAGGGAATACAAATCAAGGGCCTTCAACCATTCCCAGTAATTTAGGTGCCTTATCGTACTTATGTGTGCCATGAAAGTTCTTTATACACTGTGCTTTTGGGAGATTCTGAAGAGAAGTTGCAGAGGTTGGTGGATGAATTTGGTAGGGTGTGTAAAAGAAGAAAATTAAAAGTGAATATAACAAAGAGTAAGGTGTATTATTAGGTGACGAAAGATTGGATATCAGATTGGAGGGAAAGAGTATGGAGGAGGTGAATGTATTAAGATATTTGGGAGTGGACATGTCAGCAGATGGGTCTATGAAGGATGAGGTGAATCATAGAATTGATGAGGGGAAAAGGGTGAGTGGAGCACTTTGGAGTCTGTGGAGACAAAGAACCTTGTCCATGGAAGTAAAGAGGAGAATGTATGAGAGTATAGTTATACCAACACGCTTATATGGGTGTGAAGCATGGGTGATGAATGTTGCAATGAGGAGAAGGCTGGAGGCAGTGGAGATGTCATGTCTGAGGTCAATGTGTGGTGTGAATATAATGCAGAGAATTCGGAGTTTTGGAAATTAGGAAGAGGTGTGGGATTACCAAAACTATTATCCAGAGAGCTTTTCTGACAAAACTCATTTTTTAGTTAAAATACTTAGATTATCAAACTTTTAAATAGAATTTCTACTGCAATTGAAATTTATGCTATAAGTAAGCGACATTTTATGATTTTTTTTTGAGGAAGCTTACTCATAGAAAAGTACTCAAACAGCTCTAAAACGTGTTCACTCTGTCACATCTGTATAGGTTGTAGCCTGGGATCCATATTTCATTGTCCAAGTGATCTCTTATGTGGGTCTCTGTGAAAGCCGCAAACATAGCATTTGACTCTGCAAGCAGTCCACGGATGTACGGTATCAAAGGCAGGTGAGGATATAGTTTGTGAGTGGTTAGTGTTTTTATTTAATAAATGTATGGAAGAGGGTAAGTTAGGTTGTTGAGGTGGTTCGGACATGTAGAGAGAATGGAACGAGACAGAATGACTTCGAGAGTGTATAAATCTGTAGTGGAGGGAAGGCAGGGTAGGGGTCGGCCTAGGAAAGGTTGGAGGGAGGGGATAAAGGAGGTTTTGCGTGCGAGGGGCTTGGACTTCCAGCACGCATGTGTGAGCGTATTTGATAGGAGTGAATGGAGACAAATGGTTTTTAATACTTGACATGCTGTTGTAGTGTGAGCAAAGTAACATTTATGAAGGGATTCAGGGAAACCAGCAGGCCGGACTTGAGTCCTGGAGATGGGAAGTACAGTGTCTGCACTCTGAAGGAGGGGTGTTAATGTTGCAGTTTTATAACTGTAGTGTAAAGCACCCCTCTGGCAAGACAGTGATGGAGTGAATGATGATGAAAGTTTTTCTTTTTCAGGCCACCCTGCTTTGGTGGGAATCGGCCGATGTGTTAATAAAAAAAAAAAAAAAAAATGAAGGGGGCAGTTAGTGTACAGCAGTATTCCAGCCTAGAGAGAACAAGCGATTTGAAGAGAATCGTCATGGGCTTGGAGTCCCTAGTTTTGAAGGTTCTCATTATCCATCCCATCATTTTCCTAGCAGATGCGGTAGATACATTGTTGTGGTCTTTGAAGGTGAGATACTATGACATTATTACTCCCAGGTCCTTCACATTACTTTTTCACTCTATTGTATCTCTTCTCCCAGGTAAATATGTACATACACTTTATGAAACCAGTTTATTTCTTTACATTCTCTATTATGTTTTATTATGTTTTTATACAATATTTCTTATTTATAAATACGTACACTGTTTCAGAGTTTTCCTCATGAAACTAGTGATCTAGTGGTTAGCCTCAAAAACACTCCGTTTTCAGAACGGGAAGATAAGGTCAATGCGGGAGCGGCAATGGCTGCTACCACTCATCACATGACATATTTTATTCATTCTAGAGTACATATATACATATATAATGTTTCTATGTTACAGTGGACCCCCGGATTTCGTACTGCTCCCAACTCGAACAATTATGTAAGTGTATTTTTGTAAGTGCTTTTGTAAGTATATTTTTGGGGGTCTAAACGGACTAATCTAATTTACATTTGTCCTTATGGGAACAAATTCGTTCGGTAACGGCACTTGAACAGCATTCTGGAACAAATTATGGCCGATAACTGGGGGTCCACTGTATTTATATTGTTTATTATGTCATATAGATCAATTGTGATAGATAAATAAGCCGCAGAGTTGATATTAGCGTTATATTGAAGTATTTTGTCCTGCCTCCCGAGAGCAGGAATTCCGCTGGAACAAATTAATGGCATTTCAATTAATTTAAATGAGGAAAATTGATCTGATATAGTATGAGCAAATTGAGTTACGAGCTAGGTCACGGAACGGATTAAATTTGTAAGTCGAGGTTCCACTGTATGTGGAGAGTAAAAGAGAGGTGAAGAGAGTGGTGAGTGAGTGCAAAAGGAGAGCAAATGATAGAGTGGGAGAGGCACTGTCAAGAAATCTTGCTGAGAATAAGAAAAAATTTTGGAGTGAAATAAACAAGTTAAGAAAGCCTAGGGAATTAATGGATTTATCAGTTAAAAAAGAGTAGGGGAGTTAATAGATGGGGAGCTGGAGGTATTGGGTAGATGGTGGGAATATTTTGAGGAACTTTTAAATGTTAATAAAGAAAGGGAGGCAGTAATTTCATGCACTGGCCAGGGAGTTATAACATCTTTTAGGAGTGAAGAAGAGCAGGATGAGAGTGTGTGGAGGTGTGTGAGGCATTACATAGAATGAAGGGGGTAAAGCAGATGGAACTGATGGGATCATGACAGAAATGTTAAAAGCAGGGGGAGATATAGTGTTGGAGTGGTTGGTACAGTGGACCCCCGGCTAACGAACACCCCGGAAATCGTACAATTATGTAAGTATAATATTGTAAGTCAAGGGGCTAGTAACCCCTTCTCCTGTATATATTACTAAATGTAAAATGGGAAACTTTCGTTTTTCATTTTGGGCCACCCCGCTTCGGTGGGAAACGGCCGACGTGTTGAAAGAAGAAGAAGAATATTGTAAGTGTTGTGGAAGTGTATTTTTGGGGGTCTGAAATGGACTAACCTACTTGACATTATTTCTTAAGGGAGTAAATTCGTTCAGTAATGGCACTTGAGCAGGCTTCTGGAATAAATTTTGTTCGTTAGCTGGGGGTCCACTGTATTTTTGTTTTAATAAATGTATGATGAAAGAGGGGAAGGTATCTAAGGATTGGCAGAGGGCATGTATAATTCCTTTACATAAAGGGAAGGGGGACAAAAGAGATTGTAAAAATTATAGGGGAATAAGTTTATTGAGTATACCAGGTAGTGTATGGTAGGGATATTATTGAAAGAATTAGAGGTAACACAGAGAGCAAGATTGTAGATGAACAAGGAGGCTTTAGAATGGGTAGGGGATGTGTAGATCAGGTGTTTCCATTGAAGCATATATGTGAACAGTATTTAGATAAAGGTAGCAAAGTTTTCATTGCATTTATGGATTTAGAAAAGGCATATGATAGAGTGGATATTTCAGCAATGTGGCAGATGTTGCAAGTGTATGGAATAGGTAGTAAGTTACTAAAGGCTGTAAAGAGTTTTTATGAGGATGGTGAGGCTCAGGTTAGGGTGTGTAGGAGGGAGATTACTTTCCAGTAAAAGTAGGTCTTAGACAGGGATGTGTAATGTCACCATGGTTGTTTAACATATTTATATATCGGGTTGTAAAAGAAGTAAATGCTATGGTGGTGGGGAGAGGGGGTGGGATTAAATTATTGGGAATCAAATACAAAATGGAAATTGACACAGTTACTTTTTGCTGATGATACTGTGCTTTTGGGGGATTCGAAAGAAAGGTTGCAAAGGCTAGTGGACAAGTTTGGGAGGGTGTGTAAAGGTAGAAAGTTGAAAGTGAACACAGATAAGAGTAAGGTGATGAGGATATCAAACGATTTAGATAAAGAAAAATTGGATATCATGTTGGAAGGAGGGAGTATGGAAGAAGTGAATGTTTTCAGATATTTGAAATTCAAATTCAAATTCTTTATTTCTGGTAATATTGCAAAGTGGGGTTTACAAAAATTGTGGTATTAGTTAATATTATAAAATACTTATTACAAGAAGGCCACTAGTATGCCTAGGCATGCCTAGGCATTTCAGGCAGTTGACTTGTCAATGAATGGGTTTATGAAGGATGAGGTTAACCATACAATTGGTGAAAGAAAAAAGGCGAGTGGTGTGTTGAGGTATCTGTGGAGACAAAGAACATTATCCATGGAGGCAAAGAAGGGAATTTACGAGAGTATAGTGATACCAACACTCTTATATGGGTGTGAAGCTTGGGTTGTAAATGCTGCAGTGAGGAGGCGGCTGGAGGCAGTAGAGATGTTGTGTCTATGGGAAATGTGCAGTGTAAATATTATGCAGAGAATTCATAGTGTGGAAATTAGAAAAAGGTGTGGAGTTACTAAAAGTATTAGTCAGAGGGCTGAAGAGGGGCTGTTGATGTGGTTTGGTCATTTAGAGAGAATGGAACAAAGTAGAATGGCTTGGAGAGCGTATAAATCTGTACAGGAAGGAAGGCAGGGTAGGGGTCGTCCCCGAAAAGGTTGGAGGGAGGGAGTAAAGGAGGTTTTGTGAGCGAGGGGCTAGGACTTCCAGCAAGCGTGCGTGAGCGTGTTAGATAGGAGTGAATGGAGGTGAATGGTTTTTGGGACCTGATGAACTGCTGGAGTGAATAGGGTAATAGTTTGTGAAGGGATTCAGGGAAACCGGTTAGCCGGACTTGAGTCCTGGAAATGGGAAGTACAGTGCCTGCACTTTTAAGGAGGGATTTGGGATATTGACAGTTTGGAGGGATGTCTAAACTGTTGTATCTGAGTGCCTCTGCAAAGACAGTGATTATGTATGAGTGATGGTGAAAGTGTTGAATGATGATGAAAGTATTTTCTTTCTTTTTGGGTCACCCTGCCTCGGTGGGAACCGGCCAACGTGTTAAAAAAAATTGGTGAAAAAAATAGATAAGAAAAAATTTATTGATAATAATTTTTAACTGTGTACAGTGGAACCCCGGTGTTCGTCCTGCTCCAAACTCGCCCTTTTATGTAAGTGTATTTTTTTAAATGCTTTTGTAAGTGTATTTTTGGGGGTCTAAAAGGACTAGTCTACTTTACATTATTCCTTATGGGAATAAATTCGTTTGGTAATGGCACTTGAACAGCATTCTGGAACAAAAAAATCGCGAAAACCGGGGGTCCACTGTATTTACAATGATCTTATCTACAGATCAACTTTCAAAAGTAGTTGTTTGTTTCCAAAGTGTTCTGATTATAAGTGCAGATGATAATGTGGATGATCATAAGTCATATGATTTATAAGACAGGGATTTGCTATATATTTGTACAGGTATATTAATTTTACTCAGGTGCTAACTATAGCTTTCTCATTTGTAATATCTACAAAGGTTGCAATACTTAGCAACCATGCACAGAATTTTACAAAAACATTAACAAAGTTTACTCACTCAGGATTACCAGCATATGACAGTTGAGGGGGACGGATGCCAAAGTGGACAATGACAGGATAATTTATTGTTTCTTCACTGACTTGGTCACGATCCAACTGATCCACTCGAATGCTGCAAGGTTTCATGCCTGGACTTGTAACTACCATACCTAGGAATCACAACAAAATTGCTACACTGTACTATTTTGTTTTCTCTATCTTGCCCTGTATATGTACTCTATGTATTTTAAAATTATCTTCATTATTATTATTTTTAAAATGTTTCTACTCCTAGCAAACAAAATTAATGAAGGTCAACAGTATTAATATTATAATAATTCATTCTTAAACTGGTGTCCATGAAAAATAATAGCAAGGCATTTACTAATTAACAAGTTGCATGAGGAGACTTACCTTTCAAATGATCAGCATAATTCTGCCATTGGTACTGAGACATTCCTAGAAGCTGAGCAAGATCTTCAGGTTGGATCAAAGGACCACTGTTCTTTAAAAGGAAACTCAATACTTCATTCATTGACAAGATTTCTTTCCCATTATCTGTAACCCAGGTAAACAATAAATTTTAAGTAGCAAGATAAAAAATAAAGAGTTTTATTTATTTATGTGATGTGTTAATCCCCTGTGGGCCATTCAGCACAAGTAGTGTTGGAGGCTTGATCCTCCATCCACTAAATGTGAGACAGACACACTTACTAAACTGTCCTCACTTAGTTCAAAATTAAGGGTAAAAGCAAACCAATGCTAATTTTTTTTTTCTCGTACACAAAGAACTGTAATTAATATTTAATGCATCCACCTAGTGTATACAGTGGACCCCCGAGTTTCGGTCATAATTCATTCCAGAAGGCTGTTCAAGTGCCATTACTGAACGAATTTGTTCCCTTAAGGAAAAATGTAAATTAGATTAGTCCTTTCAGACCCCCAAAAATAAACATACAAACGCACTTACAATATTAAACTTACATAATTGTTCGATTTCCGAAGTGACCGAAACTCGGGGGTCCACTGTATTCATATAACCAACCAAGAGTGCCAGCACTCTTGAGTGTATTGACAAGGCAATCATTTTGCTCTTGTACTTGCACTGTACATACCACAGATTTCTTTTTATCATGGTGGCAGTTGTCGCTACCATACCTAGGAATCACAAGAAAATTATTTCTACCGTAAATATTTCAGGCACTCCATAAAGTTTTTTGATATAGCCTTGGTACACTGTACTATTTCTTTCTCTACCAAGGTAGAGTGACCCAAAGAAGAAACATATTTATCATCACTCATTCAATATCCGTCTTGACAGAAGTGTGCGAACATCACAATTCTAATGACCCTCCGATCATCCCCACCCACCACAGGTATTATCACTCATTTATCTAACAACCATAACTGTGACTGTATGACTAAGATGTACATCCGGTACACTACAGTGATATCAGTGCCAGGATGATGCACAGTCATCAGTCTCACGAACAGCCAATGACAATTAACTGCTACTTCCATTATGTACTTAAGAAAGAAACAACAGGCTGACCCACTGATATACGGTGAACACTCGACCAAAATGAAGAATAAATGACAGCAACTCCACCACCCCATGTAACCACTGACCTTGGAATGTGATGAATCAAAAAAAACTTGGAGAGAGAGCAGCTCCAGCCACTGCTTAGTTTATAAACTTTCACCTCTCTCTTACTTACTGTTGCCATTTTCCTTTTGTCCCATCTACCTCTTACTCTAACTGTAGAATAAAAGTAAGGATTTCTGACAAATAGTCTGGCATCAACTTACACACACAGTCAGGTTATATTTGAGTATATACTGTACATGAAATATTAAAAGCAATTAGTGTGTGACACCAACCTGGTAATTTGTGATGTGATATGCCACCTTTTGTCTTTGAGGCTAAGGGTTGGCATGGATATATATGGCTATACAGAAAAAGAAAGGCAAGAAAATAAATGGCCCAACCACTTTGAGTTTGGTGTCTTAAGGGTGTGTTTTCTGTCACATTGTGTCACTGACCTGCAAGTTTCCGCACAAATCTTGGCATGAAATGGAATCTTGGACAACCTTCTGAATCACCCATTGCATGCAGATTTAAGTCAACAAGTTCCAAAAGCTCAAGAAAGAGATAAGAATCTGAAAATACAACAGATAATACATGAGACAATTAAATGTATAGTATGGTAATATCTAAAAATATTATGCATGAGATTATACAAATAACTGAAATCATATGTGACTTATGAGGTAGGATATTCCAGGTGAGGTGGCTTAACATATATGAGCTTTCTGAATGAAACAGCCAGCTTTTCACACAACAATAATAAGTCTTGCAATATTACTTAGTGTCATCAGTCTAATCTTCCATTCACAATCTCTAAAAGTAATGTAAGACCCTTTAACCCAATCACTGTTGGTGCTGTAGTACTACGGCTTGCAAGCCAGTGATGGTGCCGTAGTATTACGCAAAAATTCTAGCAGCTTCAAATCTAGGGAAAGAAAGCTGGTAGACCTACAGGTGAGAGAATGGGTCTGCGAGGTCAGTGTGCACAGTATAAAAAAAATTCTGCAGCACACAGTGCATGAGAAAAAAAACTCCGACCATGTTTTTGGTTTAAAACGCCGAATTTGAGGAGTATTTTTGTATGGTATTTATAGTTGTATTCTCATTTTCGTGGTCTCATTTGAGAGAATGGAAGATATATTACAGAAATAGAGATGATTTTGATTGGTTTCACTATGAAAAGTACCTTGAAATTGAGCTCAAAGTAGCGGAAATGTTTGATTTTTGCCAATGTTCAAGAGAAAACATATGACGTCACTGTCCAATACGTGTCCAACTGGCTAATCTAATACGCAGTCACAAATGGATTGACATTATTTATACAATTATTACAATAATGCAATAGTCTGCATAACAGTAAATCTATTTTTAGTGTGAATAAAAATTCAAAATGGAAAGCAAGAGTAATATAAGAGGGGACATGACTAATGGACAGAGAAAATGTTATTTTAGTGCCAGGAATATCTGCATTGTTTATTCTGGACCCTATTTTGAAAATGGCATTTTTTTAAATTTGTGTGAAATTGGCCAAATTGCCAATTTCTGACCACTTTATTGGGTAGTTGAAATTGGTAAATGGGGGGTTTCTTGTACTCAACTGATAGAACAAATGGAGTTCTAGCGAAATAGCTATGAGTTTGGTTGACTGAAACAATGGAATTGGCTAAAAATATGGCTCAAAGTGGGCGAAATCGCCGATACGCATATATCGCCGAGACCACTAACTTTGCGAGCATAATTCTGTTTGTTTTCCATCAAATTTTATACTTTTGGCGTCATTCTTTTCTCATTTCATAAGAAAAAATAATTTTTTTTTTTGGAAAATTTTTCGACACTGAGAGCAAGTTTGTGAGCAGGAGTCTCGACAGTGAAAGGGTTAAACAAGTGTCAAATTTTCAATGGTATATGCAAAGGTCAGAAAATAACATTTACTGGTCACTAAAAACCTGTTTTACTTAAATGAATATACTCACAAAATATATTAAGTTCTTGGACACAAAAGTTGTCAGGAATTTTTTCCTCAATGTATAGGATGGTGTACTCAATATTGAAACGTATAACCCTGCATGTTGGCACCTCTTCAAGTGGATGATGCGACAGCAAGGAAAACCCTTCAAAAATAAACTCGTGTCCATCGTGCATAATCACCGTTGGAGTTTTAATCTGTTGAATACAGGAATAAATTAATATTGATTAAATTTATTTATACAAGTAGTAGTATACGTATGTAGTATTTAGCAGTAAGTACTACTGAGCAATAACTCACCCAGCTTCCAGCTCTTCAGTCATTTTAAAAAATCTCACTCTTAACTTTCTAATGCAGGAAAATTTTGCCTTTAATTTTATCTGGACTCAACAACTAATCAAAATACAGTAGGGCCCCCACTTATATGGCAGGTTAGGTTCCAGGCTACCGCCGGAAAGCAGAACGCCATTTTTTTCCACTTATAAATGCATATAAATGCCAGATAACAAGTTTACACTAACATATACAGTGGTACCTTGGCATACAAACAGCTCCCAACTCGAACAATTATGTAAGTGTATTTTTGTAAGTGCTTTTGTAAGTGTATTTTTTGGGGTCTGAAACGGATTAATCTAATTTACATTATTCCTTATTCCTTATCGGCACTCGAACAGCCTTCTGGAATGAATTAAGCTCGTAACCCGTGGTACCACTGTATTAAGTTAGCAATAGAACTAGGCATTAAAAAACAATAAAACGTAAAATACACACACAGTACACTCATTACTTATCTCAAAATATTTGTAGACTTAATGTAGGGTGAGAGGTGAGTAGTATTTATTGTAAGAAGTCAGGTGTGGTAGGTATGGTAGCCCTCCTGGCCACCCACATGTTATATACTACGACATTTAAAGTGCCCTAGAGAGATAAAATGTATCTACAGTACACTCATTACTTACCTTAAAATATTTGTAGTCTTAATGTAGGGTGAGAGGTGAGTAAACGAGATAAAAACGAATAAACAAGAGAGAGACAATGAGTAAATGAGAGAGGACTGAGCCACAGAGCATGTAAACAAAGAGACAAACGTGTGTGGTTATGGTTGATACACGTTCATTTCCATGTCTGTGAATCTTATATCATAATACAAACACCTTACATTGTGTACAAGTTATCTCCACATTGGTAAAGTAGAATACATAAACAGAGCAACACTCCCATTCTCATGTAACACCATTTTTAGAAGGAATGACGTTCTGAGTGAAGGCAAACGAAAGGAATAATATTCTACAGTTACCCCAGTGTACAGTGTACCCCCTTGTGTACAGATTTTCTTTGGTGTTTATCTAGAGAAAACGTTATTCTTTTCAACACTCTGACAAGACAATTGGTAAAACATCTAATACAGTGGACCCTCCCTTTTCGTCGATCTCTGTTATCGCTGATTTCAGTTTTCGGACTTTTTTCGTCAAAATATTGCCTCCATTTTTGTTGATTTCCTCCGTTTTTGTTGATGGTACGGAACCTGTCCAGTGCCCAGCACACACACAAAGCTGCCTCCCACACACATTCTCAGGCAGTGTCGTGTTGTTTCTCGGTGAGTGAACATATCCTGCGAGGTCATACGAAACATTTCTTAACCCTTAAACTGTCCAAACGTAGATATACGTTCACGTGCGTAGCTGACAATATTTTGAGAAAAAAATAAATTGTTCTTTTTCTTTAAAATGAAGAGTGCATTTTGTTTGTCATTCCCACATGTTGTAATACTGCACACAATGAGTGCACAGACCCATTCTCTAATCTCTAGGCAACTCAGGCTTATCGTGGCAAGGTTAAAAGCATTTGAAAAAAAACGTAGATCTACGTTCGGGGCAGTACGCACGCGAACGTATATCTACGTTTGGACAATTTAGGGGTTAATACATAATCCATTGTTTTGGGAACTTGTTTATTGTGTGTGACTGCTAAATTAGCCACCATGGGCCCAAGAAAGCTCCTAGTGCCAGTCCTTTGGTAAAAAAAGTGAGGAACACCGTAGAATTGAAGAAAGAAATCGTAGAAAAATGTGATAGTGGCGTACATGTTGCTGACCTCGCCAGGATGTATGGGAAGGCGCCATCAACCATCAGTTCCATTGTGGTGAAGAAAAAAGAAATCAAGGAAGCTGATGTTGTAAAAGGGGTAAAATGTGATAACAAAACAGAGATCACAATTAACTGAAGAGGAGGAGAAATTGCTGTTGGTGTGGATCAAAGAGAAACAATTAGCAGGAGATAGTATTGTGCAGCCAATAATTTGCAAAAAGGCAAGGCAGTTGCATGACGATCTCATAAAGAAAATGCCTGGAATGAGTGCTGATGTTAGTGAATTTAAGGCCAGCAAAGGCTGGTTCAAAAAATTCAAGAAGCAAAGTGGCACACAGTGTTGTAAGGCATGGTGAGGCTGTCAGTTCCGACAAACATGCAGCTGAAAAATTGAATTCAAAGACTATGTTGAGGCTGAAAAATTTGTCCCCCAACAAGTGTTCAATTGTGACGAAACAGGCCTCCTTTGGAAGAAAATGCCAAGAGGACCTACATCACGCAGGAGGAAAAGGCACGCCCAGGACACAAGCCTATGAAAGACAGGCTAACTCTCTTGTTCTGTGGTAATATGAGTGGGGATTTAAAAGTGAAGCCTTTACTGGTGTATCACTGAAAATTCCAGTGTGTTCAACAAAAACAGAGTCGTCAAGAATAAATTGTGTGTGATGTGGAAGGCTAACAGTAAGGCATGGGTCACGAGAAAAATTTTACTGGAATGGTTCAATGAAGTGTTTGGCCCGAGTGTGAAAAAATACCTCCTGGATAATAAATTGCCACTCGTGCCTCCTGTTAATGGACAATGCTCCTGCTCATCCTCCAGACTTTGAAGACCAATTGTCTAAGGAATTCAGTTTTATAACAGTGAAGTTCTTGCCTCCTAACACCACTCCTCTCATCCAGCCCATGGACCAGCAGGTCATTTCTAACTTCAAAAAACTGTACACCAAAGCAATGTTTCAAAGGTGCTTTGATGTGACCTCAGACTCTGAGTTGACCCTAAGAGAGTTCTGGAGGGATCACTTCAATATCTTCCATTGCATAAGCCTTATAGATAAGGCTTGGCAGGGAGTGACTTCAAGGATGATGAACTCTCCTTGGAGAAAACTGTAGCCAGATTGTGTCCAAGAGAAGGATTTTGAAGGGTTTGGGGCTGACCCTGTCGACCCTCTGCCTGTTGTGGAAAGTATTGTGGCATTAGGGAATTCCATGGCGTTGGATGTGAGTGGCGAGGATGTGGAAGAGTTGGTGGAGGACCACAATCAAGAGCTAACCACTGAAGAGCTGCAAGAGCTTCATCAGCAACAGCAACAGAGCACATCTGAGGAAATTGCTTCACAGGAGGAGGAAGAGAGATGGAAGAAGGTGCCTTCTTCAGAGATTAAGGAGATTTGTGCAATGTAATATAGAGTGCAAGCATTTGTGGATGAACATCACCCTGAGAAAGCTGTTGCAATCCGTGCCGGCAACTTTTACAATGACAATGCCATGTCACATTTTAGGGAAATTTTAAAGAGACGCCAGAAACAGAGCTCTCTGAACCAATTTTTTGTGCGACAGGGGTCCAGTGACTCTCAAGCTGGTCCTAGTGGCAGTAAAAGACAAAGAAGGGAAGTAACCCCGGATAAGAACTTGGTACCTAGAGTCCTTATGGAGGGGGATTCCCCTTCCAAAGAATAACCTCTCTTCCCTCTCCCCTCCTCCCTGTTTTCCATACATCAAGAGTCTTCAATAAAGGTAAGTGTCATGTTGAATGTTCATTCTTTTCTGCATATAAATCTATACTTAACCTAAAAAAAAATTTTTTTTAATACTTTTGGGTGTCTGGAACGGATTAATTGGATTTACATTATTTCTTATGGGAAAAATGGTTTAAGTTTTCGCCAATTTCAGTTTTCGCTGGTCTCTTTGGAATGGATTAATGACGAAAAGGGAGGGTCCACTGTATTTATGTTAATTTATTCTACTATGGGGTGTATGTGTCATGTTATATGTTATGTAGCATGTTTATTATATAATTTTGAAAAAATATCATAGATGGATTAATCTAAATGTCTATATTAATGTAATAGTATATGACATTTAAAGCACCTCAGTGATTATTATTGTGTGTTATTATTTTTTAACACATCGGCCATTTCCCACCAAGGCAGAGTGACCCAAAAAGAAAGAAAAAGCCCAAAAAGAAAAAAAAAAACTTTCATCATCATTCAACACTTTCACCATCATTCAATACTTTCACCATCACTCATACATAATCACTGTCTTTGCAGAGGCGCTCGGATACGACAGTTTAGATGCCCCTCCAAATTGCCAATATCCCAAACCCCTCCTTTAAAGTGCATGCATTGTACTTCCCATTTCCAGGACTCAAGTCCGGCTAACCGGTTTCCCTGAATCCCTTCACTAAATATTACCCTGCTCACACTCCAACAGCTCGTCAGGTCCTGAAAACCATTTATCTCTATTCACTCCTAACACACTCACGCACACTTGCTGGAAGTCCAAGCCCCTCGCCCACAAAACCTCCTTTACCCCCTCCCTCCATCCTTTTCAGGAACGACCCCTACCCCACCTTCCTTCCCCTACAGATTTATAAGCTCTCCAAGTCATTCTACTTTGTTCCATTCTCTCTAAATGACCAAACCACCTCAACAGCCCCCTCTTCAGCCCTCTGACTAATACTTTTAGTAACTCCACACCTCCTAATTTCCACACTACAAATTCTCTGCATAATATTTACACCACACATTGCCCTTAGACACAACATCTCCACTGCCTCCAGCCTCCTCCTCGCTGCAGCATTTACAACCCATATTTCACACCCATGTAAGAGTTTTGGTACCACTATACTCTCGTACATTCCCTTCTTTGCCTCCATGGATAATGTTTTTTGTCTCCACAGATACCTCAACTCACCACTCACCTTTTTTTCCTTCATCAACTGCATGGTTAATCTCATCCTTCATAAACCCATCTGCTGACAAGTCAACTCACAAATATCTGAAAACATTCACTTCTTCCAAACTCCCTTCCTCCAATGTGATATCCAATTTTTCTTTATTTAAATCATTTGATACCCTCATCACCTTGCTCTTATCTATGTTCACTTTCAACTTTCTACCTTAACACACCCTCCCAAATTTGTCCACTAACCTTTGCAACTTTTCTTTAGAATCTCTCATAAGCACATTATCATCAGCAAAAAGTAACTGTATGCACTCCCATTTTGTATTTGATTCCCCATAATTTAATCCCACCCCTCTCCACAACATCCTAGCATTTACTTCTTTTACAACCCCATCTATAAATATGTTAAACAACCATGGTGACATGGTGTTATTATTATTATCATTATTAATATGGCATCTTCAAGACTAATAAAACACTCCTAGTGATTTTAATGTGTACCTGCACGCCAGCAGAATGTGTAAGTTTATTTAGGTACAGGTACACATAAGTATAATTATCAAAGTATACATATACAGTGGACCCCCGGTGTTCGTCCTGCTCGAAACTCGCCCTTTTATGTAAGTGTATTTTTTTAAATGCTTTTATAAGTGTATTTTTGGGGTCTAAAAGGACTAGTCTACTTTACATTATTCCTTATGGGAATAAATTCGTTTGGTAATGGCACTTGAACAGTATTCTGGAACGAAAAAATAACGAAAACCGGGGGTCCACTGTATATAAAATATGAAATAACTTTAAAACACTTGAAATTTTGGAAAGTTTCCAGACATAATGGAGAGTCATGTTCACGGAGAACGTAAACAAACCAGGTGGCCCATGGTTACTGTATTAGAAAGTCAGGTTAGGGGAAGCCGTATAGAGAGTTTTGGTCATAATTTGAAATGTCCATATTAGCAGAATGCCGTAAGGTGAAACGCCGTAAAGTGGGGCCCTACTGTATTCTCTGCATTTCAAATACATACCCCATACTTTTACCTCTTTATCACTCAGACCACTGAGTTCAGCACCACCAGCCAGTGGTTGCTGCTACCTTGACCTACCATAATGTTAACAGCTACCCCACCTTCAAGTGCCCATAAACAGCACCATTTTGCTGCTTCCCCACCAAAGTGTTGGTGTTGCTGTTATTTCAGTGCTTCCTAGGTAGTAGGTTGGTAGATAACAGCCACCCAGGGAGGTACTACCGTCCTGCCAAGCGAGTGTAAAATGAAAGCCTATAATTGTTTTACATGATGGTAGGATTGCTGGTGTCTTTTTCCTGTCTCATAAACATGCAAGATTTCAGGTATGTCTTGCTACTTCTATTTACACTTAGGTCACACTACACATGCATGTACAAGCATATATATACACACCCCTCTGGGTTTTCTTCTACAGTGGTACCTCTACTTACGAGCAGCTCCCAACTCGAACAATTATGTAAGTGTATTTTTGTAGGTGCTTTTGTAAGTGTATTTTTGGGGGTCTGAAATGGATTAATCTAATTTTCATTATTTCTTATATGAATAAATTCCTTCGGTATCAGCACTTGAATAGCCGTCTGGAACGAATTAAGCTCGTAAGTAGAGGTACCACAGTATTTTCTTACTAGTTCTTGTTCTTGTTTATTTCCTCTTATCTCCATGGAGAAGTGGAACAGAATTCTTCCTCCGTAAGAGGCGACTAAAATGCTGGAAGCAAGGGGCTAGTAACCCCTTCTCCTGTATATATTACTAAATGTAAAAGGAGAAACTTTCGTTTTTCCTTTTGGGCCACCCCGCTTCGGTGGGAAACGGCCGACGTGTTGAAAGAAAGAAATAAGAGAAACTTTCTTTTTTCTTTTTGTCCCACCCTGCCTCGGTGGGATATGGCCAGTTTGTTGAAAGAATAATAATAATAATAATAAAATTAATAAGGACATTTCAAGACTTACCAGGAAGTTAGTGGGTGGAGATATAGTGATGAGATAGTGATGGAGACGATCTGCATTATTTGTCCAAGGGTCACATAAAGGTAATTTACATTCACCAACATAATATCCATGACGAATTCCTGAACGCTGGGCCTTTAAGGAGCATCGACACAACGGCCCATCATTCATCTGTAATATAAGATTAAAAATATAACTCAAATGTTTTAGTTTAAAAATAATCACAATACAATAATACCCTCACTTACAATGTTTGGCACTTATGATACTTGCACTTTGGAACCAATTAATTACTTATGAATGCTGATCTGCAGTTAAAATCATATTCAAACAGAAAATATTTTAACCCATTAACTGTCCAAACGTATATATACGTTCTTACCGCTAGCGCTCCGAACGTATATATACGTTTTATTTTTCCTGGCTTCAAATTTGGCGTGATAGGCTTGAGCGGCCTAGACATGAGAGAATGGGTCTGCGCGCTCAGTGTGCGCTGTATGAAAAAAATCGGCGACGCCTGGGTACCGCATGGTAGCACCAGTTACATTCAGCTCCATCTTGGGTCAACATCATGGCACATCCTCGTGATTCCCTCACGCCTCGTCGTATTAACACTCTACTATTCGAGGAAAGTGTTACAGAACGTGAGTTTAGTGAATTTGACACCGATGTGGCCACTAATGATCAAGGAATTAGTGAAAATACCGACGATAACCCAGATGACCCTCAGCCAAGCACTTCTGGGGTAGCCAGTGTGGCCACACCATACCCTCAGCCAAGCACTTCTGGGGTGGCCAGTGTGGCCACACAAGACCCTGGGCCAAGCACCTATGGAGTGGCCAGTGTTACCCAAAGGCAACTACGAAAGAGGAAACTATCATTTTCCCGCTGTGTTAGTGATAGTGAAAGTGATGTGAGTGATGATGAGATTGATTTTATGCCAATAGATGATTCGTCTAGTGATAGTGATTTTCATTATTCACCAGTAAAGCGTATTTTTAGGCGTCGTTGCCTACGTTCTGGTAGTGTGCCATATGCAGTCCCCAAGGGTCGTGGCAGGTCACGATCTAAAACCCCGGCGACTGATAGTGAAAGTGATCATGAAGGTGAATATGCTGGGATGGAGGAGGAGGAGGTAGTGTTGGGTGGCACGGTGCCTGGACCACATGGCGCGGTGGGTGGACAGACAAAGGACAGCCCGGCACCCCCTCAACCATGTGCTGCCTCCACTCCTGTCCCCCCTCCTGCTCCCCCACGCCCCATGCCACAGGTCCACCCTGCACCATGTGACCGTGAGTGGAACTGGACACAAAGTGTATTTGTGCCACAGCCTTTTGATTTTGATGTGAGTGGAAGTGGCATCCTGCCAGAATGTCCCATAACGAATGAGTCTACAGAGTTAGACTTTTTCCAGTTGTACTTTGACAAGCCTATAATGAACTTGATAGTGACCCAGACGAACAATTATTACCGCTATATCATGGACAACACACAGGTTTCAGAATCGTCACGGCTGCGCAGATGGAAAGATACAACTGTGGCTGAAATGTATTTATTCCTTGGCACTGTGATGCTTATGCCACATACATATAAACATACTATACCACATTACTGGTCCACAGACTACTTTATCAGTACTCCTGTCTTCCGTGACCTCCTTCCCTGCAACAGATTCACTCTGTTGCTAAGAATGTTGCATTTCTCAGACAGGAATAGGCAAAACAGAAATGACCTTCTATACAAAATAAGGGAAGTGTTTATGTATCTGAAGCAGAAATTCAGTGCCTACTTTTATCCCTTCAAGAACATTGTTGTCGACAAGTCCTTGATTCTGTTCAAGGGACGCCTGTCATTCAAGCAATATATACCAAGCAAACGTAATCGCTTTGGTGTAAAACTTTTTGTTATGTGTGACTGTGAGACTGGTCTTGTGTTGGATGTCACTGTATACACTGGGAAAAACACACTCGATGATACCAGGCGGATGTTGGGCATTTCCGGTGATGTTGTTCGCAAGATGATGGAGCCATACCTTGGCAAGGTCATACATTGTACACAGACAACTGGTACACAAGCCCTATGCTTGCTGATTTCCTACGTGTGAACAATACTGATATATGTGGAACAGTGAGACGAAATAGAAAACATATGCCAAGGTTCATTGGAGGCAGTGCTGATGGTGCAGTGCAAGCATTTCATGCCAATGACATCATGGCACTGATGTGGCATGACAAACGAGACGTTACATTGCTGTCAACCATCCATAGAAACGAGATGGTACAAACAGACAAAGTGAACAGGGACACCAATGAACGTATTGTAAAGCCAGCTGCTGTTGTTGACTATACGAACAATATGCGACTAGTTGACAAGTGTGACATGATGATAGGGTTTGTTGACTGTGTGCGTAGAAGTCGCAAGTGGTATATAAAAGTGTTTTTCCACCTTGTAGATATTGCAATGCTCAATGCATTCAATAAGTACGAAATAAAGACTGGACAACGACAACGTTTCGCAGAATTCTCCCTGAATGTCATAAAACAGATAGCAAGAAAGTATGGTACAATACCTATACCAGCCCCTCAGCGACATGTCCCCCAACCACAACCACAACCACAGCCATTGGGCGAAGTCCCACACCGAATCATCCCTAACTGTCACTACCTGGTACCAATACCACCTACCCCAAAGAAGAAGCATTCCCAGAAAAAGTGTGTTGTGTGTGCTACCACCACAAAGCGACCCCAACAGCGGAAGGACACACGATTCATATGTCACCAGTGTGGGGTGGAACTCTGTATGAATCCATGCTTCATGGAGTATCATACAATTGTGGACTTCTAGAAACATAAGTGGAACATGTAAATACTTGTATATAGTTGTAGATAATAGAATGTGATTCAGCAAGGTGTAGAAAATCACCTATCAGTGTGTACATGTGTGTTTTTGTCAGTATGATAATAATTTCTTACATAATATTGGTGTATAAACAACAATTGGCATTGAAATCAAAAGATTTACTACTAGATATAGATATCATATAATAAAAATCCAGAATATTAAAAAAAAAAATGGAAGAAAACGGTAAATATGTAGATTTTCTGCAAGCGGCAGAGCTCCATGTTGCTGTCAGGTGATCATCAAGTGCCAACTTCGCGGCCTCATATCTCGGTAAGTACTGACCCTAATTTTTTTATTTTTATGCTATAACACTTGTAAAAATGTGCTCTTTATTCCTATATAAATTTTTTTTTTTTTTTTCCAAAATATTCGGAGCGCTGGGCGAGAGAACGTATATATACGTTTGGACAGTTAATGGGTTAAATAAGTTTTCTTACAATTTTTACCAAATACACTCATAAATTGTATGTGTTAATATATGCATGTACAGAAAGATTAAATTTGTTTGGTAGAGCTTAGTCAGGAACAATAGAATGAAGATGTACAATTTATGGAACTAAAGACTGAATTATAAAAAAAAATATCAGTATTTTACCAAATATATTCACACTGTGTGTACGTATATTTATTTTATGTATGTATGAATACAGAGCTCATATTTGTTTGGTAGAAATTGGTCAAGAACTACAGATTTAATATTTTAAATTTTCCTAAGACTGAACTATAAAAAAATCCTTGGTTAATTTTTACTAAATACAGTGGTATTCAATGTACATATGTTGCTTTTATGCAAGTGTGAAGAGTTTATATTTTTTTGGAAGATTAGTTAAAAACTGTAAATTAAATAATTCCATTGTTCTGTGGTAGCCACTTCCACTGCTGCCTACATAATAGACATGTCTAATGGGTGAGGCACAGGAAGTAACGTGACACTCTCCCTCACAAAATTATCTTCGTCACTACCTACTCACACTTTGTACCTAGGCACATTAACCCTCAGCATAACAATGAGGGAATGGTGAACGTATATAACGAGTTGGCAGATGTTGGAGGTGTATGGAATAGGAGGTAGGTTACTGAAAGCAGTGAAGAGCTTTTATGAGGATAGTGAGGCTCAGGTTAGAGTTCGTAGGAGAGAGGGAGATTATTTCCCAGTAAAAGTAGGCCTTAGACAAGGATGTGTGATGTCACCGTGGTTGTTCAATATATTTATAGATGGGGTTGTAAGAGAAGTGAATGTGAGGGTCTTGGCAAGAGGTGTGGGGTTAAAAGACAAAGAATCAAATACAAAGTGGGAGTTGTCACAGTTGCTTTTTGCTGATGACACTGTGCTTTTGGGAGATTCTGAAGAGAAGTTGCAGAGGTTGGTGGATGAATTTGGTAGGGTATGTAAAAGAAGAAAATTGAAAGTGAATATAGGAAAGAGTAAGGTGATGAGGATAACAAAAAGATTAGGTGACGAAAGATTGGATATCAGATTGGAGGGAGAGAGTATGGAGGAGGTGAATGTATTCAGATATTTGGGAGTGGACATGTCAGCAGATGGGTCTATGAAGGATGAGGTGAATCATAGAACTGATGAGGGGAAAAGGGTGAGTGGTGCACTTCAGAGTCTGTGGAGACAGAACTTTGTCCATGGAAGTAAAGAGGGAAATCTATGAGAGTATAGCTATACCAACACTCTTATATGAGTGTGAAGCATGGGTGATGAATGTTGCAACGAGGAGAAGGCTGGAGGCAGTGGAGATGTCATGTCTGAGGTCAATGTGTGGTGTGAATATAATGCAGAGAATTCGGAGTTTGGAAATTAGGAGGAGGGGCGGGATTACCAAAACTATTATCCAGAGGGCTGAGGAGGGGTTGTTGAGGTGGTTCGGACATGTAGAGAGAATGGAACAAAACAGAATGACTTCAAGAGTGTATAAATCTGTAGTGGAGGGAAGGCGGGGTAGGGGTCAGCCTAGGAAAGGTTGGAGGGATTGGGTAAAAGAGGTTTTGTGTGCAAGGGGCTTGGATTTCCAGCAAGCATGCGTGAGCGTATTTGATAGGAGTGAATGGAGAGAAATGGTTTTTAATACTTGACGTGCTGTTGGAGTGTGAGCAAAGTAACATTTATGAAGGGATTCAGGATTGTTTTTTAAAACAGTTTGTGACAGAACCAACTAGAGGTAGCAACTTGCTTGATTTAGTTCTTGCTAACAAAGAATCACTAATTAATAATCTTGAGGTTAATGAAGAGCTTGGGGAAAGCGACCACAAATCACTTAGTTTTTATATATCATGGAATTACCCTGGTAACTGCAATCAAGTCTCTGTTCCAGACTTTCGTGTAGCCGTCTTCATGGGGCTGAGAAATTACCTAGGTGGGCTAAATTGGGATGACCTGACTATGGGTCAGGTAGGTGGTTTTGGTTGCCAATATGACGTTTTTCAGAGCGTAGTTCTAGCTGCCCAGACAACTTTTGTTCCAAGTAGGGAAATTAGATCTAACAAAAATTATCCTAAATGGATGAATAATAGATTAAAACATCTCATTGGTCAAAAGAGAGGCATATATAGGCGTATCAAAAGAGGGGATGGACAGATAAGAAATCAATATTATCAATTAAAGAGAGAAATAAAAAAAGGAATAAGAAAAGCAAAAGGGATTATGCGGCTAAGGTCGCAAGGGATTCGAAGCTAACCCAAAGGGTTCTTTCAGGTATACAGTAAGATTAGGGACAAGATAGGCCCACTTAAGAGTAACTCAGGACAGATCACGGACAGTGATAAGGATATGTGTGAAATTTTCAATACTTACTTCCTCTCAGTTTTTACTCAGGAAGATACTAGCAGAATTCCAGAAATAATAAATTATGTAGAACTGGAAGATAATAGACTATGCTCGATTGGGGTAACTAGTGACATGGTCCTCAGACAAATAAGAAATTAAAACCTAACAAATCCCAGGCCCTGATGAACTGTTTGCAAGAGTTTTAAAGGAATGTAAAGAGGAACTTAGCAAACCTTTGGCAAATCTTTTCAATATATCACTACAAACTGGCATAGTGCCAGACAAGGAAAAGGGCAAATGTAATACCTATTTACAAGGCAGGTGACAGGTCCTTAGCTTGAACTATAGACCAATAAGCCTACCTCCATAGTTGGTAAATTTATGGAATCAATAATTGCCGAGGCAATTCGTAGCCATCTTGAAAAGCATAAATTGATTAATGAATCTCAACACGGTTTTACCTGTCTTACGAATTTACTAACTTTTTTCACTAAGGTGTTTGAGGAGGTAGATCATGGTAATGAATATGATATTGTGTATATGGACTTCAGTAAGGCTTTCGATAAAGTTCCACATCAGAGGCTATTGAGGAAACTTAAGGCACATGGAATAGGAAGAGAAATTTTTTCCTGGGTAGATGCATGGTTGACTAATAGGCGGCAGAGAGTTTGCATAAATGGAGAGAAATCAGAATGGGGGCGCGTCTCAAGCGGTGTTCCACAGGGGTCAGTTTTGGGCCCCCTGTTGTTTACAATTTACATAAACGACATAGATGAGGGAATAAATAGTAACATAAGTAAATTTGCTGATGACACCAAAATAGGCCGTCCAATTCATTCAAATGAGGACATTAGAGCACTCCAGGATGATTTGAATAGACTGATGCAGTGGTCGGAGAAGTGGCAGATGCAGTTTAATGTAAACAAATGCAAAGTTCTAAATGTTGGGCAGGACAATAACCATGCCACATATAAACTGAATAATGTAGATCTTATTACTTGTGATTGCGAGAAGGATTTAGGAGTTCTGGTTAGCAGTAATCTGAAGCCTAGACAACAGTGCATAAGTGTTCACAATAAAGCTAACAGAATCCTTGGCTTCATATCAAGAAGTATAAATAACAGAAGTCCTCAGGTTGTTCTTCAACTCTATATATCTTTAGTTAGGCCTCATTTAGATTATGCTGCACAGTTCTGGTCACCGTATTACAGAATGGATATAAATGCACTGGAAAACGTACAAAGGAGGATGACAAAGTTGATCCCTTGTATCAGAAATCTTCCCTATGAGGATAGATTGAGGGCCCTGAATCTGCACTCTCTAGAAAGGCGTAGAATTAGGGGGGATATGATTGAGGTGTACAAATGGAAAACAGGAATAAACAAAGGGGATGTAAATAGCGTGCTGAAAATATCCAGCCAAGACAGGACTCGCAGCAATGGTTTCAAGTTGGAAAAGTTCAGATTCAGGAAGGATATAGGAAAGCACTGGTTTGGTAATAGAGTTGTGGATGAGTGGAACAAACTCCCGAGTACCGTCATAAATGCTAAGACGTTGTGTAGTTTTAAAAATAGGTTAGATAAATACATGGGTGGGTGTGGATGGGTGTGAGTTTGGACCTGACTAGCTTACTACCAGGTCAGTAGCTGTACTAATTCCTTAAGTGGAAGTGACCTGACCAGGTGGTCGGCTGACAAGGTGGTCGGCTAGACAATTATATGAGTGGGTGCGGTTGGGTGTGAATTGGTCCTGACTAGCTTGTGCTAGGTCAGATGCAGTGCTCCTTCCTTAAGTGAATGTAACCTGACCTGGCCGGGTCGGGGCATTGGCTTAAGCCGTTGGAGATTTGGACCTGCCTGCATGGGCCAGTAGGCCTGCTGCAGTGTTCCTTCTTTCTTATGTTCTTATGTTCTTATGAAACCGGCAGGCTGGACTTGAGTCCTGGAGATGGGAAGTACAGTGTCTGCACTCTGAAGGAGGGTGTTAATGTTGCAGTTTTATAACTGTAGTGTAAAGCACCCCTCTGGCAAGACAGTGATGGAGTGAATGATGATGAAAGTTTTCCTTTTTCGGGCCACCCTGCCTTGGTGGGAATCGGCCGATGTGTTAATAAAAATAAAAAATAAAAATATAACGAGTTTTGAGTTATATACGCCCTCGAGTTAGATATGTTGTGAGAGAGTATGGGAGTGAACTGGAGAGTTAAAAGAGACAGAGGCAGTC